>JARFJB010002451.1:0-85000 GCA_036346205.1 Vesta saturnalis
CGAGTTGACCAATATTTCTCCCAATTTTGCATTTTGATGAACTGTAAGGTTATTTTGACGCATCGCGTATATTTAGTAGTTTGATAACATATGGAACGTATTTTAAATGTAAATGATGTGAGTTTGCACAAAAAATTTTTTTTTTGTTTATGAAGAACTCCTCTGGGGTTTAATGGAACATTGTGTGTCATATAAAAGAATATTTGAACGTTGTAGCAAGATTTTTATCTTGAAAGCATTAAATTTGGTTGAAAAATAATGTTTTGGGACAATTTTTACTGGGACGGCACTGGTAAACGGCTAACGGATTTCCACTGGTCTCCTGGTGCTGTGTATAAAAGAATTCAATTAAAAAAATGGATGTAGACGTATAAGTTAATGAGTTTAGGATATTTTAATTGTATTAACGTACAGAAAGTTATATGTGTGCATATTTTTGTTTGCAGAAATTTTATAACATGGTATAATAATGAAAATTGTGGTTAAATTGTGCGGAAATAGAGATCGCCCACATGTGAGGTTTTAATTGAAAATTGAGATATATATATATATATATATATATATATATATATATATATATATATATATATATATATATATATATATATGTTATCTATGATAAAAGCACTGATCTTTACGTATTAAATTGTTCAGCAACAACCGAATGTTTCGTTGATACAAGAACTATTCAACCGACTTTTTATTTAAATTTTTCTAAATTGGGTAATAGTTATTTAATTCAGAGTTTTATAGCAGTTAGAAATACAAATTTATATGTATACGAGGGATACTTAGATAGTATTTAATTATCGGTTTATAACTTGATTTTATATATATATATATATATATATATATATATATATATAACACAGGGTGAGTCAGTTTTTTGTAGACAAACTTTAACAGGAGATAGAACACATGTTTCTAAAAGAAAAGTTCTATAAACATATGTCGTAGAAGGCTTCGTTTCCGAGATAGGGTGTTGAATATAATTTTTTTCTCAAATTTTCATTATCTCATAAACGAATGCTTAGATTTTTTCATGTTGGGGATAATGTCTATTAATTAAGGGGCATAAAACTAGCGATAAGAATGTTCACAAACTTGCACAGTGGCGGAGTGGAGGGGGTGCTCAACCCCTTTCATAAACAGAACTTCTACACCAATGACTATTTTTTAAAAAAACTGTTATTTTCATTATCTACATACAGTTTAACAAAAATAATGTACCTTCTTCGGTTTCGAAATTCCTGTGCGTTTCCGAGTTATTTTGAGTTTGATGTTGTACTAAGTTAAGTAATGTGCTTTATGTGAGTAATTCAATATAAAGTTTTTAATAAAAAAAATATAATAAAACATTTAGAGCCATTTTAGTACATAACGATCGTTTCTTTAAAATTTCAAATACATTTTCATTTATAAATAGGTAGGTTATCGGTTTTTTTTAGTATCCATTGTTATTATCCTCGTATAAAAAGAAATGCATAATTATTATTGTTATGCGGTCAATACTTTCTGTATAGTTATGTATGTATCAATTTCGCCATAGACATGTATGTAGTTTTTAAGTGAGATTCTAATAAGTTATTGACCACTGCTCACTTGCTCTCATTAAAGAGCCGCCACTGTATCAAGCCATACTCAAATACAAGACTTTTGTAAATTGAAATCTGTTTAGTACACTAATTTTAACAATCCTTATTTATTATTGTAACAATACTTAATTAATAATCGTGAAATTAATAAGAATTCTTAGCAATAACGATTTATAAATAAATAACACTAGTATAATAAAATTAGACCCTTTGTTCAAAATGTAAACCGTTTTTTTCAATTCACATTTCACAGCGACGTACAATAGAACGTCTTAAGTTAATTAAATGATGCACCCTTATTTCATTGCAAGCAACTCTGATGCGATTGTGAAGTTCTTCAAGTGTATTAACCGGAGTGGTATACACTTTTTCCTTCATGAATCCCCATACAAAAAAGTCAAGTGGCGTTAAATCGGGGGATCTAGGAGGCCACGCCACTGGACTTTCACGACCAATCCACCTCCCCGGATAGTTATTGTTTAGCCAATTTCTTACATTTCTGCCATAATGGGCCGGACATTCATCAAGCTGAAATCAAGAATGTCCTCTTAAATTCAAAGGAATGTCTTCGCACATATTAACATGTTCTTCTTCTAAAAATTGTAGGAAATTTTCTGAATTTACACGTTGTGGCAAGAAATAAGGTCCAAACACGTGGTTGCCGTAAATTCCAATCCAGAGATTTGTACTAAATTCATGTTGAAAACTTCTTGGTCGAATGGCATGTGGGTTTTCATGTGCCCATATATGCAGATTGTGAAAGTTTACGATACCACGACGAGTAAAACTGGATTCATCAGTCCACAGTATGTTGGATAAGAAATCTCTATTATTTTGAATGGGGTTAAGAACCCACCTACAATAATAAAGTCTTCGTTCGGCGTCACCTGGACATAAACTATGAACAGGTTGAAAATGATATGGGCGTCTGTGATCCCGTTTTAGAACCCGGGAAACTTTACTTTGGGAGATACCAAGAGCAACAGCAGTACGTCGAGTACTTGTCGTGGGGTTCCTATTAAATTCACGCAATATACCCTCTCCAATTCTATCTCGTCCACGGTTGTTCTGTCGGCCCCCATCTACATTTTTCAAACCCTGGTTAACGAATCGACGATGGATACCCACAAAGACGGAATGATGAGGTTGTCGTCTATTTGGAAATCTTCTCCGATATTCCCTAGCTGCGTACCTTGAATTCCCATTTGCGAACCCATAAATAAAATGAATGTCGGCTTGTTCGCTATTTGTAAATGTAAACGGCATGTTACACTAATTAAAAGCTAGCAAATCAAATGAAATAACTTTTTGAACTTAAAAACAATAATTAATAACAGTGAAATTATTCAAGATGAAGCAAGTGTTTGTAAAAAGTCAAACTGTCGTTTCAAAATATAAAATTTAATACTTATTTGTTTTCCAAGGAGTATCATATTTTGTTACAATGAAATAAGGGTGCATCATTTAGTTAACTTAAGACGTTCTATTGTACGTCGCTGTGAAATGTGTATTGAAAAGAACGGTTTACATTTTGAACAAAGTGTCTAATTTTATTATACTAGTGTTATTTATTTATAAATCGTTATTGCTAAGAATTCTTATTAATTTCACAATTATTAATTAAGTATTGTTACAATAATAAATAAGGATTGTTAAAATTAATGTACTAAACAGATTTCAATTTACAAAAGTCTTGTATTTGAGTATGGCTTGATACAGTGGTGGCTCTTTAATGAGAGCAAGTGAGCAGCGGTCTATAACTTATTAGAATCTCACGTAAAAACTACGTACATGTTTATGGCGAAATTGATACATACATAATTATACAGAAAGTATTGACCGCATAACAATAATAATTATGCATTTCTTTTTATACGAGGATAATAACAATGGATACTAAAAAAAACCGATAACCTACCTATTTATAAATGAAAATGTATTTGAAATTTTAAAGAAACGATCGTTAGGTACTAAAATGGCTCTAGATGTTTTATTATATCTTTTTATTAAAAACTTTATATTCAATTATTCACTAAAGCACATTACTTAACTTAGTACCACATCAAACACTAAAACTCAAAATAACTCGGAAACGCACACGAATTTCGAAACCGAAGAAGGTACATTATTTTTGTTAAACTGTATGTAGATAATGAAAATAACAGTTTTTTTTAAAAATAGTCATTGGTGTAGAAGTTCTGTTTATGAAAGGGGTTGAGCACCCCTTCCACTCCGCCACTGTGCAAGTTTGTGAACATTCTTATCGCTAGTTTTATGCCCCTTAATTAATAGACATTATCCCCCCAACATGAAAAAAATCTAAGCATTCGTTTATGAGATAATGAAAATTTGAGAAAAAAAAATTATATTCAACACCCTGTATCTCGGAAACGAAGCCTTCTACGACATATGTTTATAGGAACTTTTCTTTTAGAAACATGTGTTCTATCTCCTGTTAAAGTTTGTCTACAAAACTGACTCACCTGTATATATATATATATATATATATATATATATATACTATATAAAATCTTGTCTTCCACAGTCAGATAGAATTAATTTAACATCCCGCCTAAGAAAAATTTAAGATTGTGGTAGCGCCTAGAGACAATTTTTCCTTAATTGAGCATTATGAGTTGTATTACGGGAAGTGTAAGTTGTTTGAAACTACCTTTCATTCTTGTTACTCGACCCCGCCCATTTCCACTGTAGCTGGCTTGGCAACCCGCTTATTATTTTTTCAGTAAGTCTGCTCGACGCGCTACGCCTAGTGCAGTTTGGACGTGTAACACAACTTACACGTCTTGCATAATAATCTACTATTATATTCTTATAGGTGCAGTATATGTATTAGTAGGTGTGTTTTAATTACAACAAAATTTGCGTTGGGTCATTTCAACATAGTGTAAAACCTAAATTAACCAATCTACTTCCCTGGTCGGTTGGCATGCATGCATGGGCCGCCCTATACTAAAAATGTGTGTCACACTATCGTGTCTCGGTACTAGAAGTCTTTAGCCGGAGAAATACACGCCGTACTTAACGTGTTAACAGTCTAAATATGTTTAAAATAGTGTCATTATTGGCAGCCATGGCGTTTCCAACCATTTTTTTCTTCATATATTGTAACTCAATTATATAATATAAACTATGTGTGATAGCTTAGCCATCGGCAAATCCACTTGAATTATTTCATTTTATACTCTTAATTTGATTATTTTGTCAAAATAACAGATCTAAATAATCATATGTTACTGGAGAATAGAAATTCCAAATTTTGAAGAGGTATAAAAAATATTTAATTTTAATTATGTTATTGCTTAAAATGAATTAAACGATAATTACGGAACTGAATAATAATTTTCTGTAATATAAATTGCTTACAATGAAATCTTCAAAATGTTCTTTGAAAAAGAATGGATAGTTGATCATAGTTTCATCATAACTTATTAATACCAACAATTTCTATGATCAATCCTCCCAAATATTTCTAATTAGTAACATTAGTTTCCCAGGAATTTCAGTGGTAAATAACCATTTCTATTTTTAGAAACATTCCTATCTAGTTTATATATTACCTGAACTATGCTGAACTATGTAAATGAAATATTTCCAAATCGTACATACTTAGGATAACAGAGATTACAACACATTCAGAGTTGATTGTAGTACTTTTAATGTGTATTCATTCGATACTTGCTAATGAAACATTAAGTATGCTAAAAGCGTAGTAAAACTCATTTATATTGCAAGTTGGGAATAAAGTAGTTCGATATGCATGGCAATATCATTCGGAAATCCGGAAAATCGTTCAAACTTGACAATAATACTGTCAATGTTTCATGTGCGTTCTAAAGCTTTTATTAAAAAGAATGCATTTTCTGGGAACGTTTGATGTTTAACCATAATTACATAAAATAATGCGGTTTAATTACATTATATATGACTGAATAATGAGAATTTGTCTGAATAATTTTATACAATGTATTATGTAATATATAGTTATTTTCTGTTTCACCAAACCTATATTGACATGGTTTATTTGCGTAAAATAAACCTGATTTTTGCATACTGGTAATGTAAGTTTATGGATATTCCTCTATTTAAAGTAATTATAGCTTATTACCGTGTATTTCGAAATAATTGATTTTAAGTCGATAATACATATGTAGAGTGATTCTATTAAAACTTTTTCGCATTTGCCTTTACTTCTCAATTGATACGTTTTCTTTCTAACTCAACTACTAGTTTCTTTTCGTAACGTGCTTTCTACCATGATATTAATTCTTAGTATCATGGCTTTCTACTACTTCTAACAGATATTTTTATTCGTTGTTTGTGAATATGCAATTCGAGTAACTCGCACACTTGAAATTAGTATTTGGACTGTTTGAATGAGTCATAACCTGTATCGAATCGAATTATTTAAGAAATTTATTAAAACATTCGGTTATACCGAGTTATACTTGTATTTAATGCTTCTACTGAAATAAATGGAATAACTTCAGTGCTAGAGTGGCTGTACCGCCCTTCTTGGCTGTTATACAAAATAATTATATTATTAATAATTACTATGGTCCGCGGAAACCTCTAAGTGCAGTATGGGGCTTATGCGAACGCGGTGCATGCTTGCAAAACTTATACCGATAGGTTACTCCACCGTTTTATCATAACGGGACCGGCAGCTACCGTGTAAAGGACACAGTTTCTAACCTAAAATAAAAGGCGAATATAAATCTTAAATGAACGTATAAATTGACTTGTGAATATGCCGAATAGAAAAGATTCGCATTAGAAGCTAAATGTGGGCACCTTGATAACAGCAAAAATTTAGTTTATTAAATTTAATTCTTGAATTTTGTTTTAGGTGCACAAGCTTACATATATTTATGTTTATTAATGCTTACAATACGTAAAAAACAATTATAATTACATTTAAACAACATTGGATTATACATGAACTTCACATGAGATGTGGTCTTGACGTAAGAACTGACCTGGAAACAAAAATCACATTATTGTCACAAGTAGAAGGGGTGCAGCTTCACACCCCACCCTCGACTTTTTTTTAATTATGTCCCTTAAAAATGACACTGGTTGGATCATTAACGAACTTGACCTAGATCTTATGGTAAAAATATTTTGTACAGCTTCAGTCTGCGATTGGAAGGCAGTGACACGTCACTGCTTTATGATTGGTCCGTTTCACTTCTTTGGTTAATTACCCTTAAAATGCCCCGCCACTGGTTGGCTTTTGGTCCTAAATAAACTTCACCTAGATTTTATGGCAAAGAATTTTTGTACAGCGTCAGGCTGCGATTTGATGCAGTGGCGTGCCCCTGCTTTCTGACTGATCCGTTTTGGCGGCCATTTTGTAGGTGTGGCTTATCGGTCATTTCGTCGGCCATATTGTCAACCACTTTGTGGGCGTGGTTTATCTGTTGCCTTTCCCCCGTATTTATGGTTCTTTTGACAGTATTAAGAGCCTTTTTGGAAGTCCAGCCCCTGGAGGATTGGGAACCGCAGACACGGCCACTTCCAAATGTCTGTACAAATAATTTAATAATGGAAATAATATAAGAGGTTTAACGGTTAAAACAAAAATGATCACTTATCAGTGTTGTTGTTGATAATCGTATTGAAACAACCCCTTAACAAGTTGACATGAGCGTGTATAACTGCTGATTTTTGTTCCTTATGTGTGTGTGTATATATATATATATATATATATATATATATATATATATATATATATATATATATATATATATATATATATATGTAGGCGATTCGATTAATTCACTACCTCGACCTATCCACACCCGAGGAAAATGATCATTTAACCATAGTTTAATAATCCTGGCATTACGCACAGAGCAGGTACCTAGTTGAATATGCAGGTTCACTCTCCCTGCAACCGGAAGGTCATCAACAGCATCCCATAACTCGGTTCTCAAAAATTCTAAGAAATTTAATGCGTTTAAATTGCCGTCAAAAAAGAAAGGGCCTATAATTCTTTCATTCAATGTTCCGCACCATGCATTGTCTTTTTCGGAATATTGCTTTTTGCAATTGATAACCCAATTTGGGTTTTCCGAGACCCAAAATCGACTATTTTGCGATGAAGCAACACCGTTGGTAGTGAAAGTTGGTTCATCGCTAAATAAAATACACTTTAAAAAACTCATGTTATTGAGGTATTTTCCTTGTGCCCAGAGACTAAATTCTAGACGTTTATCTTCATCTCCTTCTTCCAATGTATGTAAGAATTTGGGTTTAAATGGTTACAGTTTATTTTTTTTAGGCATCTCCGTATGTTTTCTCTTGGTAGATTTAAATCTATGGTACCCACCCTTACACTTGCATTCGGGTTACTCCTATAATCATCCAAAATGGTCTGACTGTTTTCAATCCTTCTTCTTTCATTGTTTTTTAAAATATGTTTGGATACAGCAACGGTTTCATTAAAAATTTAATTTATTCTGTGGACAATACTACAGCTGATAGGGGGGTGGTTTGGTTGGATGTCTATTATTGAAAATTGTACATATCTCTCATTCGCTTGTATCATTGTCTCCAAGAAGATGCACGATTTGAGTTTTTTCTTGTAGTGTTAACTGTACAGCCATTACATAAAACTTCTTATTTGTACTTGGTTTAAGTTGATTACGTAGTAATTTTCAGATATAGTTTGCAAATATTCCATTATTCAGAAAAATTAACTAACTGTCATTCTGTCTTCGTTACAGCCTACTTAAAATTTATTACGTAAAAAATAGTGCACTTCGAAAGTAACTATTGTTATAACTTTGTTGCTAATAATATTTTCTATTCATAAAGAAGTCATAATCTAAGTGGCGTAGTAATTTTTTCCCAATATCCTTTAATCGTATTTAATTCGGAAAAATATCACAATTGAAAGTTGAAATTAAAGCAACTACCACAAAATTGTGGTAACTGTTGGTCTATGCACTTTTTTCGTCATGTGCCCAACACTTTATTTAACATTTGTAAAAGAAGAGATAAACGGGGTGTTCGTTAATACATTATATTATTTTACCATATTTTCAGGAGACATAAGTCAAGACCGGACAAAAAAAAATTGACTTGGTATTTTCACCATACAACTGCGGTGGTCTTCTGCTTTGTATTTGCCTTATTGCCAGTTTTTCAATTTGTCCACAATCTACGTAAAAAATAGATCAAAAAATTTCGTTTCCAAAAGTGATGTAATAAGTTTGTTATTAATGAATATTTGGGAGTTTTTATTCTTAAGGATTATGAATCTACTGGTGTAGTAAAAAAAAAATTGCCTAATAAACTTTTGCATTTTTGACAAGGAAAAAAAGACAGAGTGCCGTGAAAACGAAAAATAAATTATGAAAATTTGTGCCATGATAGTTTTTGATGCTTAATATGGTAAAAAATTTTTTTAAATCGGTTGAAAAATGTGCATTTATATATATATATATATATATATATATATATATATATATATATATATATATATATAGGTAATTACATAAAAGGTAAACAGACCTTGAAAATACAATTATGATGTTTACGTGCATTGTATGACAACAAAAATTCCGGTGATTAGATTAAGTTTATAAACACAGCGTACTTACATAAAGAGGTAGGGATTATATAAGGTGAAAGTTCAATTACAAGTCCTAATTACATTTTTATTTATAGAAGTAACATTTAACATGGAAATGAAAGTCAACTTGTTTATTTTAGCCCAGGCATTTATCCATTTTCAATAACGGCTGTGTGTATTCAATCATGTTTATGAATCTAAGGCCCTTTTTGACAGAGGTTGGATGATGAATGACGAAACATAGTTGATAGAGAATTGATACTTATGGATAGAGGATAGATGATAAAGCATTAGAGCGTTGATGTTGAATGATAAAACTTAGATGACATTGAATTACGATAGAGGATAGAACATACAAGGCAGAAACGATGGATTATACATGACATAGAATTGCTTACAAATCAATATCTTAAACTGAATCGAGTAAGGTTGGCAGAAGCTGAAAAACCAACTTTCTATTCAAAAATACTGGTTTCATTTATATTACAATTTGTAAAATCCAACTTTCAATCCAAAGTACTGATATGAATTAAATTACAGCTTGCAAAACTGATTTCATTTAGCTTACGGCTTGCAAAAACTAACTTTCACTTTAAAAATACTGATTTGATTTAGTTTACAGATTGCAAAAACCAACTTTAAATTCAAAAACCCTGAATGGATTTAGCTTGCAGTTTGCAAAAACCAACTTTCAATTCAAAAATACTGAATTGATTTAGCTTACAGCTTGCAAAAAAACACCCTTCAATTCAAAAATTCTCATTTGATTTATACTACAACTTGCAAAAACCAACTTTCAATTCAAAAATACCGGTTTGATTTAGCTTACATTTTGCAAAAACTAACTTTCAATTCAAACGAGATGTGCGCATTGCCACCAAAAGACGAGCGTTCAATTATAAAATACTGGCCTGATTTAAGTTATAACTTGCAAAACCTGCTTTCATTTAAAAAATACTGGTTTGATTTAACTTACAACTTGCAAAAACCAACTTTCAATTCAAAAATACTGATTTGATTTAGCTTACAGCTTGCAAAAACCAACTTTCAATTCAAAGAGTAGTGCCCATTGCCACCAAAAGACGACGACCAAAGGCGACAAAAGGGCTGCATGTCAAATGTTTTGGTAATTACCATACAACATAATCTATGTTTCCCTTGTTCAATAATTTTTATAAAAAATACAAACCTTTCACTTTATAGAACAATATCTGCCCGACGTCCTAAAGTAGGATGGCGGAGTATTGGCACTTTTTGAAAAAAAATAAAATTTTTTGTTTTTGATTTGTCTTATTTGTTACATTTTCCACAAATCCTCAAAAAATCTCCATTGATTTACACCTGTTTATCACCTGGGGCATATCTAGATTAATGTTTGACTGCATATTAAATGAATATCTGAAAAAATGAGTGTATGACAGTAACACCTATCGTTCTAGTTTTTTTTGTTGCAAATTTAGAATATCACATAAGTTTTGTTTTTGCAGTTGATTTTCCAGTTTGAATTATTTATTTCAGTCTTCTAATAAAATTAAATACCCATTTACGTCCGAATTTCTTACATTCCTTTCCAGAAGAAACAATTGTAGTAATCAAATAAGGATACAACAATGAGTTTTGTGGCGCAAAGGGTTTGATTATTCCAGTAATGAAAACAAAACGACTGTAAAAATGTTACAAACTGCTGACTCGTTTCCTGATTACGTTCTTACGTACAAACTATTTAAAGTTGCTTAATTGTATAGCTTATACTGTAATTACCAAAGGTCGCTTACTATTATCCGTTGTTAAAATAATATACTCGTACTTCAAACTTTAAAATTATAAAGATATAATGTAGAGTTATAGTGTCACTTTTAGTAAAGTGATGTCATAATCGTTATTTTAACTACCCAGGTGGGATTGGTGTCATGGGAGAAATGTTACACAGATAAATTGACATTATGCAACTCAAGAGTAAATAGAGGTAACTTTACTAATTTTATTTTGCTTTGTTTCCTTGAAATTTTTTTACTAGGTATACAGCTTTAGAGTTTAGTTCATTACAAAAAACACGTATGAGAAATATTGATTAACAATTTGCTGAACGATTATTATTATAATGTTTATATTTACATAAGACCAAATAAAGCTCATATTAAAATGAAATCAAGGTAATAAAATAGAACTCTATCTAAATATACATTTAGATCAAAAATCTTTTATGTAATACTATAGCAAACATTATTATTGTATGTAATGAGTTTTTATTGATTAGATCAGTGTGTACTTTACTAAACTGTTTTCACTACAAATATTATTTTTGTGTTTCACACTTATTATTTTACTTTTAGCTCATTACTTGAGAGGTAATTTAAACCTCATTTTATATAATGGTTATTAAAAAAATCTCCTTCTCTTTCCTCCCATGATAAGATACATTTTTTGATGATGTAATTTTGTTAGTTGAGAGCAGGTACTAAAATATTATTTTGTACAAACTATTTTAATAATACAACTAATATATAATACATTGTAAGGTTATTTTGACGCACCATGTATTTTGATGACGTATGGAACGTATTTTGAATGTAAACGAAGTGAGTTTGTAAAATTTTTTTTGTGTATGCAGAATGTAAGTTGGTGTAAATAATACGCCACTGGAATTTAATGAAGTATTAGTTGCCATATGAATGAATATTTGAATGTGTTAGAAAGATTTTGATGTTGAAATCTTTACATTTGGTTGAAAAATAATGTTTTTTGACAATTTTTACTGGGACGGCACTGGTAAGCAACTACTGGTATTTGCTACTGTGTATAAAATCATTTGGATTAAAGAAATGGTTGTAGACGTATGAGTGAGTGAGATTATGATAGATTGATATTGTATTAACGTGCAGTAAGGAATGTGTATGCATATTTTCGTTGGTTGAAATTTTGTAATATTGTGCAATAGGAAAATTTAATTCATGTTCAAGAATGAACTTGTTAGAATATGAGGTAGTTGCCTAAGTTGTGCGGGAATAGGGATCGCCCACATGCAAAATTTGTACAGAAAGTTGAGATATTATCTGAATAATGTACTGTGCATCCCATTTTGGTTGAGACAGCCAGATATCTCGGTTGTTGTTGAATATAGAACCTTGCGGTTTCCGCGGTCCTGTGCCACTTTTTTGTGAAACTCAAGATGCCTGAACGGATTTTGTCTAACTTCTTTCGTTTATAAATTACAGGGTGTTTTTGAGAAATCCACAATTTTTGGGATCCTCTCCATATCTAAGAAGCTTCTCAGCGATAATGTCAAATTGAAAACTTGTCTCATAGAGAATTTTACGTAGAATCCAGGGGCGCACTCAATTTTTTTTTCGGAGCATCGTTATGGAGATAAGACTCAAATTTATGATTTTTTCAATGCAACACCCTGTATTTTATTATCTCATTAAATTACTTATTTTTTTTCCTTCGAAATGATATATAATATATAAACATTAAGTTTTAAAAAATGCTCCAAAATTATTAAAACACTGAATTTTAATAGAGTGCCATGGATTTCAAACTTTTACTACAGGGATTATTATTTGTGATTTAGTAGGTCGTGGATGCTACAATGTTATTGACTTTTGGAGGATTGTTTTATCAAGTGACCGTGGAGAAATCAACACATGTGCTGTCATGATGATAAATTTTGATGCGTTTTATTGTGTTTGTGTTTGGCGATTTTGTTCATTTGTGAAATTTGATAATGGCTGAAAGATTTTTTCAGAACAACGAAAAGTATGATATCATGTTTATGTTTCAATCAATGCCATGAAAATGTTGACGAAGCATTAGAATTATATTTAAACAGGTAAACTAGTAATTTACAATAAGACATTATATGACATATTGTTTTTAAAACGTTAGATATCCAGAGAGGCGTCAACCTAGTCGAGCAACGGTATTTCGACTAAAGAATAATCTACAAATTATGGTGCGTATTCTAAACCCCGAACCAAGACGCATAACAAGGAAAATAATGAAGTAGATGAAATAAATGTCTTAGCCAGCGTCCGTGTCTCTCCTCAGACTTCTTGTACGAAGTTAGAAAATGACACTGGTGTTCCCCGATCACGGGTACAAAGGATTTAAAAAAAACACAAATTCAAACCCTACAAAGTGAATATTGTCCAGCATTTATACCCTGGTGATGCAGCGAGGCGTGTGAATTTCTGTAATTGGTTTTTAAACCAAACTCAAAGGGACAATAACTTTGCGAGTAAAGTCATATGGTCACACGAAGCTCATATAAACAGTGCCGGTTTATTTAACAGGCAAAATACCAGGCACTGGTATGATAAAAACCAACACCTAATTTTTGAGCAACAACAACGGGGTCGATTTGGTTTTAATGTAGCCTGTTTCTTATTGGGGACATAAATAAAATACCGCATTTTTGAAGGAGCTCTCAACGCGAATAGGTACTTGGCAATTTCAGAAGAAGTAATACCAGAATTCCTGGAGAATGTTCCCCTCGCCTATCTTAATGCCATTTACTTCCAACAAGACGGTGCCCCTGCCCACAATTCGAGGATGATTGTGCCGTTTTTAGAAGAAACTTTCCAGGACCATTGGATCGGAACAAATAAACCCATTAGGTGGCCTGCAAGGTCACCTGATTTGTCAGTGTTGGACTTTTTTTTGTGGGGTTTTTTGAAAAATAAAATATACGGTAAGAGGCACAATAATGTTGAAGAAGTGCGTGCAACAACAGAGGCAGTTTTCCAGAATTTACAAAATCGGCCTTTCATAATTTTAAATGCATTAAGACGTATTAAGAAATTGTGTCAATTGTGTGTTAGGGAAAGTGGACATCAATTTGAGCGATTCAATGATTAAGTTACCGAATAATTTCGAAATGAAATAGTATGAGTAAATATTTAATTAGTTGCTTACTCTACATTATGAACTTTTTATTACTATTTATTTGTTGCTATTAGTTACCTACGTTTTGTGTTTTATTAGTGAATTAGTGTTAGTATTGTTCTTGTTCCTTTCATGGAAAAATCACAAGTAGTATTTCTTCAATTTGAACTTTTTTTGTATGAAAAATCCATAGCCTACTATTAAAAATCAATGTTTTAGTAATTTTGGAGCATTTTTGAGGAATTTATGTTTATATATTACATATCATTTTGAAGGAAAAAAAATAAGGAATTTAGTGAGGTGATCAAGTACAGGGTGTTCCATTGAAAAAATCATAAGTTTGAGTTGTATCTCCATAACCATACCCCGAAAAAAAAAAATTGAGTGCGCCACTGAATTCTACATAAAATTTTCTGTGGGATAAGTTTTCAATTTGACATTATCGCTGAGAAACTTCGTAGATATGTAGGGGGTCCAAAAAGTGTGAATTTTCAAAAACTCCCTGTAACTTATGAACGAAAGAAGTTAGGAAAAATCCGTTCAGGACATCTTGAGTTTCACAAAAGTGGCACAGAACCGCGAAAACCGCAATGTTCTATCTTTAACAACAACCGAGATATCTGGCTGTCTTAACCAAAATGGGATGCACTGTACAGTGTGAATCTAATTTCAATTAATGATGTTTTTGGCGAGTTTTCAGTGAATTTAAAAGTAAATTCAAGATGGCTACGTTTATTTCGTATCGCTTACGTCTTGTTCCATTTTCAGAACTTCGACGCGGCAAGGAAATGTGTGAGATCTCGATTTAAAAGGGTTTACTGAAAGTACACCATATAGACTACACTATACCTGCAGATCAAGCACTAATTAACATAAATTGTAAGAATTATTTTTAAATTTTGTTTAACAGATACAAGTAGGATTATCTTTTAAGTACATTTCTGATTGATGCGTTAATCATTGTTCATTTTAAGTAAAAAGGCTAATCGAACTTTATCTATTTTATTGTGTTTAGTATTAAGAATTTTCAGTCTGTAATTGATTTTCGTGGTGGTTTCTTTAAACCACGTAGGTGTTAAAATTGCAAATTTGACAATATATATATATATATATATATATATATATATATATATATATATATATATATATATATATATATGTAACCATTTCAAATGGAAACCTCTCTGTAAAAAATGTATTTATAATCCTATGTTAACGCTTTTTTTTTTAAATGATAAACCATCGAAAACTCCACTTTATGACAAAAATTTAGAGATAAATTTCAATTTTCAAGGCTTTTTATGATTTATTTTCAATGTCGAAAATGGACAAATTCGATTAGCGATTTTTTAATTGAAATTTTAACTACACCACTGGATTCAGTAACCTCTCATATGGGTAAATCCCAAATTTCATGAAAAAATATTGAAAAATGACAGATTTGTGACAAAATTAATGTAGGCTCATTGCAACTTTTACTTGATTTACATTTCTATTGAGTAATGGCAGATAATAATAGAGGGCCATGGAAAACAGATTTTATAGTAAAACGTCAAATTATTAGAAGTATTCACTTAATTTATCTTTCTTTTGTTTATTTTTTATGGGCTACTTCAATTTTTAGAAAAAATCAAGCAAAAGTTACTATGAGCCTTCATTAATTTTGTCAAAAATCCGTAATTTTTTAATATTTTTTCATGAAACTTGGGATTTACTCATATGAGAGGTTACTGAATCCAGTGGTGTAATTAAAATTTCAATAAAAAAATCGCTAATCAAATTTATCCATTTTCGACATTGAAAATAAATCATAGAAAGGCTTGCAAATCTCTAAATTTTTGTCACAAAGTGGAGTCTTTGATGGTGTATCTTTTAAAAAAAGTCCCGTCAAAATCAGATAATAGACACATTTTTTACAGGGGTGTTTCCATTCAAAATGTGTCGCACAACTGCCTACATTAATTTTGTCATAGGTCTGTCATTTTTAAATTTTTTTCCATGGAACTTGAGATTTACCCATATGAGAGGTTACTGAATCCAGTGGTGTAGTTAAAATTTCAATAAAAAAATCGCTAATCAAATTTGTCCATTTTCGACATTGAAATAAATCATAGAAAGCCTTGAAAATTGAAATTTATCTCTAAATTTTTGTCATAAAGTGGAGTTTTCGATGGTTTACCATTTAAAAAAAAAAGCGTTAACATAGGATTATAAATACATTTTTTACAGAGAGGTTTCCATTTGAAATGGGTCACACTATATATATATATATATATATATATATATATATATATATGTATATTGTCAAATTTGCAATTTTAAACACCTACGTGGCTTAAAGAAACCACCACGAAAATCAATTACAGACTGAACAATGATTAACGCATCAATCAGAAATGTACTTAAAAGATAATCCTACTTGTATCTGTTAAACAAAATTTAAAAATAATTCTTACAATTTATGTGGTAAAATTTTTATATTAACCTATCAATTTACCCAACGGGTTACATCTATTGATAATTGAAATTAATCTTTGCTTATTTTGAGTTTTATGATCGATTTGAAATTGAGTAATGAGCCAGATCGATTACAAAATTTTATTTTAACTACTTTGATTATTTTACAGTCAATCAGGTGCAGAACACTACTGACCGAATAGTTGTATTAAGCAGAAATTACAGTATTAAAATTTAAACCTATTGTTGAATGTCTAAATACGATTTTCAAAGAGAAAGTATTAATAAAATATAAAGATATTGTTTATGATGAAAGCACTGACCGTTCCATTTTAAAATATTTCAGCAACTAATCGATGTTTTGTTGAGATAACAATTATTAAACCGCTTCTTTTTTTATTTTTGATTCTTTTCTAAATTGGGTATTGTTTATTTACTTAATACAGAGTTTTATGACAATCAGAAATATAAATTTACAGGTATACGAGGAACACTTACAAAAGTATTCAAATTAACGTATTATGGCTTGGAATTTTCATGTGTTCAATAAGTTTATGACGACCTGTGGATTTCAAAATTTTCTAAGCATTTGGACCAATTTCTTTTGAAGTGTGACTGAATTTGAGTCGTGAATGATTTTACTGAGTGGGCTGCAATCCTGTCTTCCACGGTCAGACTATTTATTTTAGCAAAATTTAAGATTGCGTTGGCTCCTGGAGACAATTTTTCCCGGACTGAGCTTTGTGAATTATAGATTTATGGTAAGTGTACGGTGTTTGTAACTACCTTTCAATCATTTTACTCCTTATATCAACCCCGCTCATTTTCACTGTAGCTGGCTTGGCAACTCGCTTACTTTGGTAAGCCTGATCGACACCTAGAGCGGTTTGGACGTGTAACAACATATATATATATATATATATATATATATATATATATATATATATATATATATATATATATATAATATATATACATATATATATATATATATATATATATATATATATAAAATTTTCATATGTAAGGGATGTGTTCAATAAGTTTACGACGACCCGTTTATTTAAAAATTTCCTTAAGCTTTTGGATCAATTTCTTTTGAAGTGTGATTGAATTTGATTGTTGAATAGTTTCACTGAGTAGGCTGCTATCCTGTCTTCCACAGTTAGATAGGATTAATTTAACATCCGCCAAGACTAAGGTTGTGGTGGCACCTAGAGACATATATATATATATATATATATATATATATATATATATATATATATATATATATATATATATATATATATATAGTATATCAACACATTAATACAATATCAATATATCACTCACTCATACGTCTACAACCATTTCTTTAATCCAAATTCTTTTACATAACGTAGTAAGGACCAGTAGTGCCTTACCAGTGCCCTCCCAGTATAAATTGTCACAAAACGTTATTTTTCAACCATATGATATATATATATATATATATATATATATATATATATATATATATATATATATATATATTCGTGTTAAGTACAGGTATCTCGGTTATTAGCAGAGATAGAGATTCGGTTAAATAGACAAAAATGATCTTTGATTTAATCATAATTAAGATCACCAACTAAAATTTATCTTTACTTTGCCGTTATTGAGATGCGGGGCAAAATAACAAAATGGCCGATTTTAATTTTTGGCTCTAGAAGCATTATTTACGAAATATTTAAAATTCGGAAAGTACATTATTAAAGCAATTTTTTGAGTACTTTCGGCAGTTCCGCCATCTTGAAAGATATCGGAGTGAAATTTTGGGATTTGTTTTTCCAATCTGTCTGGTTTTAACTTCTATATTCAGATTGCAGACTCTTTTCTTTGCATGTACAGGGTCGTCCATTTTGCTCAATGTTATTTTTTTTAAGTGGCACACTGTATTTTATTACACATTTGAATAGAATTTTCCACGGGATTTCAATAGATACTCACTTTTTACTACTTATTACTAAGTGTTTTTGAATTATTTAGTGATAAAGTTGAAAATTGTAAAATTCTGTTACCTTAAAAACATATAATAAACTTTAAAATGGAATTAAAGAACACAATGAATAACAGTAGCTTGGTTTTCAACTGTCCTGTTCTGTTTCTTAACAACTTGACAAATGAAAGCCACTTATAAATAATTCTCAGATAATTATCTGATAGTGACTTAGTGTGCTCAAAAGAAGCGCTAATTAATATGATCTATGTTACAAGCTGAAAAGAACTGTTTGTTTGCATCCAGGATTTATAAACAAAAGTGCCCTTTAGTTAGACGTGCAAGACCTGCAGCGTTTCAACTTCTTCGAGAACGATTTAGAGAGACAGGAAATGTCATATACAAAAAAAGAGATGTACAAAATCGTACAGTTGCAAACGAAGAAAACGAATTGACAATTTTATTAAATTTAGAAGAAAATCCTTACGTAAGTGTTCGTCAGATTGCGGTACAGGTAGATCTCAGCAAAAGTTCAATACAAAGACTTATAAGCAAACATAAATATCACCCATACCATTTGTGTTTGCATCAAAGCCTACAACCGCCAGATTTCGCAACTGGTGTCGCATTTTGCAGTATTATTCTGGACAAAATTAACCAACAAGCCAATTTTGTTGCCTTGTGCTATTTAGCGACGAAGCAAGTTTTAATAGCATAGGAGTAGTTAATAAACATGCTAGTCATTATTACGCCGTTGAAAATCCACACTGGGTACGACAAGTAGATTACCAGAATAAGTGGACTTATCCGTATTATCAAAACGGATGCAATGAGACCTTTCCTTTTCGATGGTTCCCTGACAGGCGAAAGATAACTGCAATTCCTTCAAGAAGATGTGCCACAGTTGCTTGAAAATGTGAATCTACATACTATACAAGTTATGTATTACCAACATGATTGATTCCCGTCGCACTACCATAATCGAGTACGCCGGTTTTTACAAAAGCGCAAAGATCGCTGGATAGGTCGCGTTGGTCCTATTGTTTGGCCAACGAGATTACCCGATCTCACTGCCCTAGACCTTTTTCTGTGGGGATAAGTGAAACAGAAGGTGTATAGTCAGGCGGGCGAGTGGTGTCTTATGACTAGAGAGCGGATTTTATGCATTATAAAATGCCAAAATATGTGCATATATATGTACTTAAAAATTGTTAAATATGCAGAAAATATGCATTATTTTTTCGAAATATGCAAAATAAACTACCAATAAAAAATGAGATTTTTACATCTTTAACAAAAAAAAATTTAATATATAATATGCAAAAACTTTTACAAAACATGCTGTACAAAACACCTTTTCACCGTCCATTCGGAGTGCAAGGATATTTTTTATCCATGCTGGAACTAAATTATTCTTTACTTTTGGCACGTTAAATATAATTCGAAAACTAAATTCTGCAGTCTGCACTACTGTTCACTTGCACGTTTTAAAAAGGAATGGGCAATATTATTCCTTATTTTAAAATAGGGTTTTTCCACTAAGCAAGGTCATTTGGATATGAGGGATTAACTATGTATATTTTACTCATCAACTCTTTCCATACAAAAATTTAAGAAGCACTCAACAAAAAAACCGTATTACCTATTTGCAATCCGGAAGTATCAGGATTTAGGATAGTTGTCAACTAAGACAATAATTAAAAGTAAACAACTACCTGCCGATGTTAGACACCCACCTTTTAAAGATATTTATTTTAAAAGGATATAAAAATTTCTAACTTTGAACAAGAGTCCCGAAAATATTTCATAACCTGAGTTTCAACGCCAAAATTGAAAGAAAAATGTTAACTTATGCAAAAAAAGTGCAAAATATGCGTAAAACATCAAAATATGCAGTATTTGGCCAAATATGCAGTATTTGACCAAATATGCAAAAACTAATTAGTGCCAAATAATTATAATTAATGCGATTCGTGTAAAAACCGAAATGCGTGGGTGGTACTATAAAATATAAGCAATATGCAGTTTGCATAAAATCCGCTCTCTAAATCTTTTAGTAAATCATGGTTTAAGATTTTAACAACGTATGTCGTTACTGGTTCATATAGTTAGTAATTTTGAATAGCAACAAAACATCGTCAATGTTTCTAGGTTATTTTCAAATTTAAGCCGCGCTGCCAAATTTAAATAAAATTATTGTTCGAATATCACGGAATTTAGCATCCTAAAGGTCTTAAAAATCCCCATCCACTCGTATAAACAAAGCCGAAGGCCTGTTCGCACTTATTCTGGTATGTAAAGTTCACCGAGTATGCGTAGTCATATGATAAAAATATATTGTACAACTGTAATTTACAATAAGAAACGAATTAGCTAGCAGTAGGCAGTGCCCTAATGAAGTGCGAAAAGTTTGCTAAATTGCAGAGGATCGTTTTAGCCGACAGATCTCACTGCGTCAAAAGAGTCAAGACTGTAATTTGGTTATCGAAGCCACTTATAAATAATTGATTTTGTCATAAATAAATACACTGTATTGGATGTTAAAAATGAGACTTATTATTAGTTAATAATATAACCGATTTTAAAAATCTCAGTTTACAGTGAAGACCAAGGGTGATCTGCTACCGTAACATATTGCACCCCATATCATCACTCCTTGTGTGAGGGCTGTGTTGCGTTCCACAAAAAATGTTGGATTTTTACGTTCTCCACGCATCCGTCTGACCCTCCTACGATCATCGTGGGCCCACAAGCAAAATCGGGACTCATCACTAAACACTATTCGATGCCATTCTTGCGCCCAATTCGCTCTTTCGTTGCTCCATTCTAGCCTGCGTAGACGGTGAAGTGGTGTAAGATTAAGACATAAAAGTGGACAATATGAACGCAGTCCATAAGACCTTATCCGGCGATAAACAGATGACATTGACATTATGGGTCCTACACCTCTCATCCAATCATTTGCAATCGATCGAGTTATTGAAAACCTGTCTCTTGTGGCCAAAAGTCTTAAGCGAGGTTCTTCGCGATCTGTAGTCCTGCGGTGACGTACAGATCCAGGGCGGCGCTATTGCACCCCTTCCTCGGACCATTTGGACCAACATCTCAATACTGTTGTAACATTTCGGTTTACACAACGAACAATTTCTCTTAGCGAAAGTCTGGCCTCTCTCATGCCAATAATACGGCCACGTTCAAAATCAGTCAATTGGGGAAAATGTAGATATTGACGTACTCTTGGCATTGTTCCCAAGTTCTGAATGAAATTGTGAACAAACAATTTGCAAAATTGACAGTTAATTACACACTGATTGGTTTATTTCTTCAAATTTATTGTTACTAAGTGCAAAGGAAAAAATAAGAAAAAAACTGCTAACTAGATTTTATTTAAACTTTAATCGTTTGTTTGTTCTAATGAAAGACATCGTTGACGAAAATTTCAATAAAATCGTTCAACAAATTCTAGGTGTTGCAATATTTATGGATGTCTATATATATATATATATATATATATATATATATATATATATATATATATATATATATATATATATGTATATATATATAAACGAATGTAATCCTAAGTACAGCATATATGTTGAATATAATAATTCTTTACAATGTCATAAAGTAACTAAGATTCTAATTTTTGCTTTAAATTCAAATATTGGACATCTTATAATTAAAAGTCATCACCTTCACTTTCATTATCATCTTCACTCGACTCTCCAACATTGATTACTAGAGGTTTTACCATTTCCTCAGCTCTTTTTGAACGTCCCGCCACTGGTTCATTTCCTTTTCAGCATGTAAAATACACTTTTGCCACAGTTCTCCAGTTACTTGGTTTAATGAATCCTTCCATAGCGATAAAACATTCTCGTCCCTGAAGCCCTGTCTTCCAACGTTTTTGTTGTAATACTGTTTACAATTTGCTCATATTAACTCGATAGGGTTGAATTGGCAGTGATACGGAGGTAAACGTAAAATTTGGTGCCCCCACTGATGAGCGATTTCATCAATTGCATATATTTTTGGAACTTGCAAATCCTTGGAAATTTGTAATAATTCCACTTTCAGCATATCATTCGAATGAGGAATATTGTGTTTTCTTAAACACTGAAGAAGATCTTCTTACTTCCACCTCCTTGAAGGTAATTTTTTTACTAATATAGAATGATAACTGGCATTGTCCAAAATTATCAAACTTGGTTTCACTAAATTTGGTAAAAGTTGTTCTTAAAACCATTTTTGAAATAAATCAGTGTTCATATTATCGCTGTAGTCTGCTGTCTTACTTTTACGTGCAAATTCCAATGATGAATCAGGTGTTCGTGTGCGTGTTCGTGTGCGTGTGAGTGTGCGTGAGCGTGTGCGAGTGCGTGACAGTACGTGCGTCAGTGTAAGTGTGCGTGAAAGTGTGCGCATATGTGAGCGTGTGCATGTGCGTGTGTGTGCGTGTGCGTGTGCGCGTGCGCGTGCGCGTGCGTGTGCGTGTGCGTGTGCGTGTGCGTGTGCGTGTGCGTGTGCGTGTGCGTGTGCGTGTGCGTGTGCGTGTGCGTGTGCGTGTGTGCATGTGCGTGTGCGTGTGGCGTGTGCGTTGTCGTGTGCTGCAGTGTGTGCGTGTGCGTGCTGTGGTGTACATGATGGTGCGTGCGTGTGTGTGCGTGTGCGTGTGCGTGATGTGTGTGCGCGTGAGTGTGCGTTGTGCGTGAGTGTGCGTGTGGCGTGTGCGTGCGTGCGTGTGCGTGTGCGTGGTTGCGTGTGCGTGTGCCTGTGCGTGTGCGTGTGCGTGTGCGTGTGCGTGTGCGTGTGTGCGTGTGCGTGTGCGTGTGCGTGTGCGTTTGCGTGGCGGTGCGTGTGCGTGTGCGTGTGCGTGTGCGTGTGCGTGTGCGTGTGCCTGGCATGTGCGTGTGCGTGTGCGTTGTGTGTGCGTGACTGCGTGATGCGTGCGTACGGCGTGTGCATGTGTATGTCCGATGCGTGGTGCGCGTGCGTGCGTGCTTGCCCGCGGGCGTGTGCGCAGTGTGCGTGCGTGTGCGTGTGTGCCGTGTGGCGCAAGCGTGTGTGGTGCGTATACGTGCGTGTGTGTTTATGCGTGCGATTACGAGAGTGCGTGCGTTCGCGTCGTCCGCGTGTGTGCATGTGCGTGTGCACGTGTGCTGCGTGTGCGTGTGCGAGTGCGTGAGAATGTGCGTGTGCATGTGAGTGTGCGTGAGCGTTTGCGTGTGTGTGCGTGTGCGTGTACTTGTGCGTGTACTTGTGCGTGTGTGTGCATGTTTATGTGTGAGTTTGCGTGTGCGTGTGCGCTGTGCGTGTGTGTGCATGTGCGTGTGTGGGTGCACGTGCGTGAGAGTGTGCGTGAGGGTGTGCGTGTGCGTATGCGTGCGTGCGTGAGAGTGTGCGTGTGCTCGTGCGTGCGTGCGCACGCGTGTGCGTGCGTTTGCGTATGTCCATGTATGTTGCAGTGCTGAATTGTTATTGCCATTCAGTTCTCAGTTACTTGGGTTTAAATGAATCTCTTCCACCTAGCGTATAAAACATTCTCGTCCCTGAAGTCCTGTCTTCCAACGTTTTTGTTGTAATAATGTTTACAATTTGCTGATATTAACTCGATAGGGTTGAATTGGCAGTGATACGGAGGTAAACGTAAAATTTGGTGCCCCCACTGATGAGCGATTTCATCATTTGCATATATTTTTGGAACTTGCAAATCCTTGGAAATTTGTAATAATTCCACTTTCAGCATATCATTCGAATGAGGAATATGGGGTTTTCTTAAACACTGAAGAAGATCTTCTTTCTTCCACCTCCTTGAAGGTAATTTTTTTACTAAATAGAATGATAACTGGCATTGTCCAGAATTATCAAACTTGGTTTTACTAAATTTGGTAAAAGTTGTTCTTAAAACCATTTTTGAAATAAATCAGCGTTCATATTATCGTTGTAGTCTGTCGTCTTACTTTTACTGGCAAATTCCAATGATGAATCAGGTGTGCGTGTGCGTGTTCGTGTGCGTGTGAGTGTGCGTGAGCGTGTGCGAGTGCGTGGCAGTACGTGCGTCCGTGTAAGTGTGCGTGAAAGTGTGCGCATGTGTGAGCGTGTGCGTGTGCATGTGTGTGCGTGTACGTGTGCGTGTGCGTGTGCGTGTGCGTGTGCGTGTGCGTGTGCGCATGTGCGTGTGCGTGTGCTTGTGCGTTTACGTGTGCGCGAGCGTGAGAGTGTGCGTGTGCGTGTGCGCGCTTGTGAGTGTACATGTGCGTGAGAGTGTGCGTGTGCGTGTGCGCGCTTGTGAGTGTACATGTGCGTGTGCGTGAGCGTGATGGTTTGTGTGCTTGTGCGTGAGAGTGTGCGTGTGCGTGAAGGTGTGTGTGCGGGTGGGTGTGCTTGTGCGTGAGAGTGTGCGTGAGAGTGTGCGTGTGAGAGTGCGTGTGCGTGTGCGTGTGCGTGTGGTGTGCGAGTGCGTGTGGGTGTGCGTGTGCGTGTACGTGTACGTGTGCGTGTGCGTGTGATTGTACGTGTGAGTGTGCGTGTGCGTGCGCGCGTGCGTGTGCCTGTGCGTGTTCGTGTGCGGGTGCGTGGATTCGGGTGTCTGCGTGTGTGTGCGTGTGCGTGTGCGTGTGCGTGTGTATGTGCGTGTACGTATGCTTGTGCGTATGTGTGTGGGCGTGCGGGTGCGTGTGCGTTTGCATGTGCGTGTGCGATGGTGTGCGTGTGCGTGTGCGCGTGCGTGTGCGTGTGCGTGTGCGTGTGCGTGCGCGCGTGCGTGCGTGTGGCGTGCGTGTGTGCGTGTGTGCGTGTGCGTGTGCTGTGCGTGCGTGCGTTGCGTGTGCGTGGCGATGTGCGTGTGTGGCGTGCGTGTGCGGTGCGTGTTGCGTGTGCAGTGGCGCGTGGTGCGTCGGCGTGCGTGTGCGTGCTGTGTTCGTGTGCGTGTGCGTGTGCGTGTGGCGTGTGCGTGTGCGTGCGTGTGCGTGCGTGTGCGTGTGTCGTGTGTGTGCGTGTGCGTGTGCGTGGCGTGCGTGTGCGTGGTGTGTTGCGTGTTGTGCGGTGCGTGCGTGTGCGTGTGCGTGCGTGCGTTGCGTGGTGCGTGTGCGTGTGTCCTGGTGTGCGCTGGCGTGTGTGTGCGTA
The DNA here is from genome assembly GCA_036346205.1 of Vesta saturnalis. Lineage (NCBI taxonomy): Eukaryota > Metazoa > Arthropoda > Insecta > Coleoptera > Lampyridae > Vesta > Vesta saturnalis. Next base: position 25,625 of record JARFJB010002451.1, read on the forward strand.
GTGCGTGTGCGTGGCGTGCGTGCGTGCCGTAGCGTGGCGTGTGCGTGTGCGTGAGTGTGTGCGTACGTGCGTTGACGTGTGCGCTGTGTGCGTGTGTATGTCGCATGTTCGTGCGCGTGCGTGCGTGTGCTTGCCTGTGGGGGCGTGTGCGCGAGTGTGCGTGCGTGTGCGTGCGCGAGTGTGCGTGCGTGTGCGTGTGCGTGAGAGTGTGTGTGCGTGTACGTGCGTATGCGCGTGCGCGCGCGTGTGCGTGCATGTGTATGTCCATGCATGTGCGTGCGCGTGCGTGCGTGTGCTTGCCTGCGCGGGCGTGTGCGCGAGTGTGCGTGCGTGTGCGTGTGTGTCCGTGTGGCGCAAGCGTGTATGTAGGTGCGTATACGTGCGTGTGTGTTTATGAGCGTGCGGTTATGAGCGTGCGCGTGCGTTCACGTGCGTGCGCCCGCGTGTGGGTGCGTGTGCGTGCGAGAGCGTGCGTGTGCATACGTGTGCGTATGTGTGCGTTTACGTGTGGGTGAGAATGTGCGTGTGCATGTGAGTGTGCGTGAGCGTTTGCGTGTGTGTGCACGTGTGCGTGTGTGTGCATGTGTATGTGTGAGTTTGCGTGTGCGTGTGCGTTGTGCGTATGTGTGCATGTGCGTGTGTGGGTGCGCGTGCGTGAGAGTGTGCGTAAGGGTGTGCGTGTGCGTGTATGTGTGCGTATGCGTGCGTGCGTGCGTGAGAGTGTGAGTTAGAGTGTGCGTGTGCTCGTGTGCGTATGTCAATGCATGTGCGTGCGTGTGCGTGAGTGTGCGTGCGTCTGCCTGCGTGTGCGTACATGTGCATGCGTGTGCGTGCATGCGTGTGCGTGCGTGCGTACGCATGCGTTCGCGTGCGTGCTTACGCACGAGCACATGCACACTGTCACTCACACTCTCACGCGTGTGTGTGTGAGAGAGTGTATGAGAGTGTGTGTGAACTTGTGACTGTCCTTGTGGTGAGCGTATGCGTGTTCATGGGCGTGTGCGTGTGCGTGTGCGTGTGCGTGTGCGTGTGCATGTGCGTGTGCGTGTACGTATGTGTGTGCGTGTGCGTGTGCGTGAGCATGTGCTTGTACGTTTGCGTGTGCGTGAGCATGTGCGTGTGCGTGTGCGTATGCGTATGTGTGTGCGTTTGCATGCGTGTGTGTGCGTGTACTTGTGCGAGTGGGTGTGCGAGTGGGTGTGCGTGTGTTTGTGCTTGTGCATGTGCGCGTGCGTGCGCGTGTGTGTGCACGCGTGCGTGGGCGTGTGCGTGTGCGTGTCCGTATGTATATGCGTGTGCGTGCACGTGTGAGTGTGCATGTGAGTGTGCTTGCATGTGTGCGTGTGTATGTGCTTGTGCGCGTGCATGTGCGTGTGCTTGTGCGTGTGCGTCTGTGAGCGTGTGAGTGTGCGTGTGCGAACTACTGTAAGCGGGTTGCCAAGCCAGCTAACAGGGAGATGTGCGTGGTCGAAATAAGAACTAAAATGAATGATTAATACGCTCAAACACCTTACATCTATATTCAAACAGCTCAGTCCGGGAAAATATGTCTCCAGGCGCCACCACAATCGAAACTTTGCTAAAATAGTTGTCTTAAGCTGGGTGTTAATTAACCCTACTTGATTGTGGAAAGTAGGATTGTGCTTACTCAGTAAACTCTTACACGAGGGTCCTAAAAGAAACACTCGTCCCAAACAATTCAACTCAAACTCAAATATATTTAGTACTACCCAGGTTATTAGAAACTTTTTGAATACACCTCGTATACCAAAATTTCCACTTATTAATGAATAAAATAGTTCTTCATTCAATGATCGATAATTAATTTTTAAAATTCCTAACCATAAGAAAATCAATGTCATTGGCTTAATAATTGTTCCTTCAATATAATGGTGATAAAGTACTGCAAAGCAGTCAAACGAGAATAATCTTTGAAGGTTTAATGTTTCTAACATGAACGATATCTTTTAAATTTAGTTTTTTTTCTCCTTATGATACCTCTGAATCGTATGGGACATTCGTAAATACGTAAGTTCTCAAAACTCCATCTCTTAGTTATACTTAATGAAATTTTTAAATCAACAGCTGATCCGTCATCAGTGTATTGCGTTAAACGAAACTAACATGAAGATCTTCTTTTTAAAATTAACCTAGCAAATATAACCTTTCAGGTTGTTCATGAATCTTAAAACCAAAATATGCAAAGTCTACATTTAAATTGTCGAAACTAGGTCACCAATTAAGTAAACGTCACAAATGTGTCTCATAACTGGCTAAATAAACAACAGAATAAAAGTTAACGATAAATATATATATATATATATATATATATATATATATATATATATATATATATATATATATTGTCCTGCACAAAATAATAATAAAAACAAATGTTTACATACACTACAACAGCGTGGTTGAAAACCAAACCACCACTTCACTGTCAATACAAATTTGCGTTTCTGCAAAATCTTACTACTAAAACAGCCAATACAACATAACTCGAGATCGATTACCTTTTTCCTTCAACACTAATTAATTAAATAAAAATAAAAAAAAATTACGCAACAATACGCAAATAAAACTAACCAAAAAGGTAATCGTGCTCAACTGAGTTTTCAAAGTTCTTAAATGTAATTCTTACTTAAAGACTGTCCATTCATCCTTCGCTTTTCTTTCTTCTCTCTTCCCGTAAACCAATTATTTGTAGTCCATGTGTATCCTTAGATTGCCTGAAGGCACATAACAAGTACTCCACAATTCCACAAACACTTATTCCTTTCGGTACTCGCGAATAGTCCAATTATGCGAGTTATTACTCCAATAACCCGTAATAATCTGTACACGTTTGGTTGCCTCTTTAAAGTTTCTTGCAACCTTTAGGACAATTTAGCCCTTCCTTACACAAATAAACCTTTAATATGTCATATAAAATTAATTTAACATTGGCTCAATTTACTACGAATATTTCGTTCACTTAAAGGTGGTCCCATAAATAATTTGAACTTAGGATCATTATAAGCACACGCGCCGCACTCAACACTATAACGTAACAACTGTTATCTTGTTATAAAACTGCTTACGCACTTTTTTTTTCTTGAAGAGAAAAAAAACCATAAACTGATTTTATCTTCAATCTCAATTTTATTAATTGTTTTATTTATAAATGTCTTATACGATTCATCCCCTTTTGGGTTACGCAGTTGTTTAAACAATGACTGCCTTCAATTTTATTACAAATATAACTCCAACTCAACCCATTCTGAGGTCACACTTCACCTCGCGCGCGCGTCTTCCACCGAGCTCTCACCGACATCCACCAAAAGCAAAAGCCAAAAAGCCCCCCGTCAATTTCTGACTTTCCTATTTATACCTCAAGCCATCCATCTTTAAACATGTCTTACTTCCTCGCTATATTCACCAATGGTATTCACTCAAACTTTCTTAGTGCCGACTGATGCTACCCTCTGCACAAACACGCTTGTAATTACTATACATCGCCATGTTTGTTCTTATATGCAAATTTTACAATTACTTTATGGAGAAGCCATTTCTCGTCATCACATTCATTCAGTGGCCACTCTGGACCATTACACAACTTTCAACGTTTATCTCTCACATGCGCTCATCCTCCTTCCGCAACATTTGCAAAAATAAGTACAGTCTAAGGTCTCAAATCCCATACACGTACATGTATTCTCAAAACTGATTGCACAACATTACGAGAACTTTCTATAATCAACAATTAAACATACCAAATCTTTCTCTACATATTTCCTAAAACATTCTATACTTATACCTTCACATCTTCCGGCAAAGATTACTCCTTTATCCTCCAACATTCCATTCCTTACTCAGTAGTCAACAGTAGCAAAACATTATCGTTCCATCGACACATTTCTCTTCACATTTACATTCATCAGAATCTATTTATTCCAACACCAATGTCTCTATAACATTCAAATACACGTATCTACATACTGAATGATATTTCTCCTAAATTGCCAGTGGCGTATCACCCACCCACATATATTATGCATATACACCAAAAAAAAATTTTTTTTTCGTTCAAACTCGATGCACCCGCACTCAAAACACGTAACACACGTCATCATAACATCCTACATACAGGGTGTGTCAACACAACCTTACAGTGCGTGAGAGTATGCGTGTGAGTGTGCTTGTACGTGTGCGTGTGCGTGGGCGTGTGCGGGTACGTCTGCGTGTGTGTGCGTGTGCTTGTGCACGTCTGTGTGCATGTACGAGTGCGCGGAGCGTGTGCGACAACGTCTGCGTGTGTGTGCGTGTGCTTACGCACGTCCGTGTGCGTCTGCGCGTGAGTGAGAGTGTGTGTGTGTGTGAGTGTGCTCGTGCGTGTGTGTGTGTGTGCATGAGAGTCTTTGTGTGCGTGTGCGTGTGAGCGTGCTTATGCGTGTGCGTGTGCGAAAGCGTGTGCGTGTGCGTGTGCGTGTGCCTGTGTGTGCGCGTGTGAGTGTGCGTGTGCGTGTGAGTATGCGTTTGCGTGTGCTTGTGCGTGTGCGTATGCGTGTGCGTGTGCGTGTGAGTGTGCGTGTGCGTATGCATGTGCGCGTGCGTGAAAGTGTGCATGAGAGTGTGCGTGTGAGTGTTCTTTTGCGTGTGCGTGTGCATGTGCGTGTAAGTGTGCGAGTGCGTGTGCGTGTGCGTGTGTGTGTATGCTCGCGTGCGTGTGTGTGCGTGTGCGTATACGTGTGCGAACGTGTGTACGTGTGCATGTGCGTGTGCGTGTGTGTGTGAGAGTGTGCTTGTGGTGTGCTTGTGCGTGTGCGTATGCGTGTACGAAAGGGTGTTGGTGCGCCTGCGTGTACGTTTGCGTGTGCGGGTGCGTGTGCGTGTATGTGTGTGCGTGTTCGTGTGCGCGTGCGTGTGCGTTTGCGCTTGCGTGTGCGTACGCATGTGCGCGTGCGTGAAAGTGCGTAGGCGTGTGCGTGTGCATGTGCGTCAGCGTGTGCATGTGCGTAAGCGTGTATGTGAGAGTGAGCGTGAGCGTGTGCGCATGAGTGAGAGTGTGCGAGTGAGTGTGCTTGTGCGAGTGCGTGTGCGTGTGTATGCGTGTGCGTGTGCGTGTGCATGTTCGAATGCGAGTGCATGTGCATGTACGAGTGCATGTGCGTGTGTGCGTGCGTGCGCGTGTGCATGTGGGTGCGCGTGTGCGTGTGCTGGTGCGTGAGCGCATGCGCTTGCACGTGCGTGTGCGTGAGAGTGTACGTGAGAGTGTACGTGAGCGTGTTCGTGTGAGTTTACGTGTGTGTTAGCTTGTGCTTGTCCTTGTGGTGTGCGTGTGCATGTGCGTGTGCGTGAACGTGCGTGTGTATGCGTATGCGTGAGCGTGTGCTTCTACGTGTGCGTGTGCGTGTGCTTGTGCGTGTGTGTGCGTGTGCGTGTGCGTGTGCATGTGCGTGTGCGTGTGCGTATGCGTGAGCGCGTGCGAGTACTTCTGCGTGTGTGTGCGTGTACGTGTGCTTGTGCACGTCTGTGTTCGTGTGCGTGTGCGTGTGGTGTGCGTGTGCGTGTGTGTGCGTGTACGGGTGCGTGTGCGTATGCGTGAGCGTGTACGAGTACGTCTGCGTGCGGGTGTGCGTGTGCGTATTCGTATGCATGTGCGTGTGGGTGTGCGTGTATCCGTGTGGGTGTGCGTGTGCGCGTGAGTGTAAGTGTGCGTGTGAGTGTGCTCGAGCGTGTGCGTGTGCGAGTGTTTGTGCATGTGAGTGTTCGTGTATGTGTGCGTGTGCGTGTGCGTTTGCGTGTGCGTGTGTGTGTTCGTGTCAGTGTGCGTGTGCGCGTGCATGTGTGTGCCTGTGCGTGTGCGTGTGCGTGTGCGTGTGCGTGTGCGTGTGCGTGTGCGCGTGCGTGTGCGTGTATTGTGCGCGTGCGTGTGCGTGTGCGTGTGCGTGCGTCGTGCGTGTGCGTGTGCGGGTGATGTGCGTGCGTGTGCGTGTGCGTGTAGTGTGCGTGTTCGTGTTCCTGTGCGTGCTGTGCGTGTGCTGTGTGTGCGTGTATGATTGCGTGTTCGTGTTCGTGTGCGTGTGCGTGTAGTGTGTGCGTGTGTGTAGTGACCGTGTGTGCATGTGTGCGTGTGTGTGTGGTGTGCGTGCGTGTGTCGTGTGCGTGTGCGTGTGCGTGTGCGTGTGCGTGTGCGTGTGCGTGTTCGTATGTGTGCGTGTTCATGTGCGTATGCGTGTGTCGTGTGCGTGGTGTGCGTGTACGTGCTGTGAGGATGCGTGAGCGTGTGCGATACGTCTGCGTGAGTGTGCGTGTGCGTGTGCTTGTGCACGTCTGTGTGCTTGTACGTGTACTTGTACGTATGCGTGTGCGTGTGTGCGTGTGGGTGTGCGTGTGCGTGTGCGTGTGCGTATGCGTGCGTGTGCGTGTGCGTGTGCGTGCGTGTGCATGCTGTGCGTGTGCGTGTGCGTGTGCGTGCTGTGCGTGTGCGTGTGCGTGTGCGTGTGCGTGTGCGTGTGCGTGTGCGTGTGCGTGTGGGTGTGCAGAAACCTATCGCAAAACGTTGTATGGTACGATTACAATTGTCAGCATATCGAAAATTACTACCATGAGAAAACTAAATAAACAATAAGACTTATCGTTCCACTAACAAAAGCAAAAGGCGGATCATCAGATCGTCTTCAGAAAGAGATATGGACGAGGTTGGCGCAGTCTTAAACTCAGATAATTCTAGCAATGGCGATTTGTAGGTAGTGGCGCAGTGTATAGAGGAATAAAGAGTATTTTTTAACGTATATTTCTCTTTACGAAAATTATTTAAGTTTATGAAGTGGTACGTACGCATGTGTTTTTTGTCAATAAAAAGCTAAGTGGCATCTCTCGGATTTAACCTATATCTGGCCACGCATTTGATTGAGTTTTAGATGTGATAGAAAACATGAATACTGGCTGCCATATTTTGCTGTTTCCGCGGCAGCGGTATTTATTTGTATCCACGGGGTACAAATTAAAAAGAGCAGTCGTTACATTAAATTTTATTTGCAATAACTTTTTCACGGCACTTTGGAAACATTGTTTTTAAAGATTTATTGAAATTATATAAATTGCACTAACACATGACATTACATTTGCAAAGACTGCTTAAAGCTAATAAGAAGACTAACTTGAAACACTTATTGTTACTTAAACAGCCAGTTATCTCACTCCTAAGCAAAAATATCTTATCTGAACTGCGAGGCAAAGAGTACAATTTTATGCAACTAATTTAAGTTTGTAATAAAATTTAGATAGTAACAATGCAATGAGAAAGATTTATGTTTACGAAAAATTTCATTCGTCGGTTAATTATTTAATCAATTAAGAATTTCAAACGAAGTAAAAGTCGTTAAATGGGTATATCATAAATAAATTGTAGTGTAGCGTATAATGAAAGAAATACACATCAAGTACAACATTTAGAAATAAAACGGAGTATGTCTTATACAGCTGGACACTCTTTTGTTACCTGGAATTGGAAAATCGTGAACTTGGAAACAATACAAAATGAACCTGCATGTGACGTAGATAATTTCAAAAACTTCCGTTACACAACGATCGGCTTCCTGATGATTACTTTTTGTTTGTTTGATATAAAACTAAAGAGTAAAGCGTGGAAAGAAGACTGATTGTAAAACACGTGAGGCATTGTAGGAAAAGTGCACGTAGTCATCTCGGGACAAAGCGGCCAGCTGGAGCCACTAACGAGCAGAGGCCAAAAAGCTCACATCAAAGCAGGTTTTATTAAAATCTTCACAAAGAAAGAATTCCTGGCTTAAAGTAATATGCAAGAATAATCGAAAACGTTATGCGCTAACGCGACCTGTTCATGTTTTATTATATAATTGGTTTTTGCGGTTTATTTACCATTATTAATTGAAATTGTGATGAAAATAAAATACCATCCTAAAAGTATTTGTTTTCTCAAAAACATTGGAATTTTTTAATTGCATTTTTTCATTCATAAAATAATTTATGATTATTTTCAAATAAAAGACTTAACTACGCTTTGCGTCATTTTGAATTTAAAGTTTATATTTATTAGCTATAATTGGTATTGTCCCTTCAAAAATAGCCGACCTATCATATTGTGGAAATTAAAAGTGAAATTAGTAAGACAACAGATTATAAATATTTTCTAAATCATGCAAAGAAAGTATTTTAATGCTACCGTGCCATCAGTGTATTTACATAGATAATCAGGGTATGGCAGTGTTTTGTGTGAAGTAATTAGAAATGTAACGTAATATTGTATTACTTGATTAATAATACATGTCAATTAAATTAAATTAAATACTTATCTTTTGGGTTTAAATGATATATTTACATATTTATATTTATATGTCTGTACGTTTCGATAACAAATACAGTTATCGTCCTTTGTAGTGGTAAAATCTTTTATAATTGTTCAAAAGATTTTACCACTACTTTGGAGGATAACTGATTGTTTTCGAAACGTACAGACATATAAATATAAATATGTAAATATATCATAACTTATATAAATAAAAATTTATAAAAATACCCAATTTAAACCAGTCCGAGTTGCAGCGAATTTAGAAGGGGCTAAGCGTTCCTTTAGACCCACCAAAAGGGCACAAACGGTGTATAGGAAAGCACAAATGAGCATAGTTGAAGTACTATAAAACGATATACCGCGATATAGGAAAGATTATAATTTGGGGCTAACGTCTTTTCAGTCTCTCCGAGATTTCCTAAAGCATCTCCGAGACCAAAGAGGCGAACACGGACATGGACACGGACACGGACACGTGTGAGCGTGTGTGCGTGTGTGCGTGTGTGCGTGTGTGCGTGTGTGCGTGTGTGCGTGTGTGCGTGTGTGCGTGTGTGCGTGTGTGCGTGTGTGCGTGTGTGCGTGTGTGCGTGTGTGCGTGTACGTGTCTGCGTGTGTGCGAGTGTGCATGTGTGCGTGTGTGCGTGTGCCTGTGTGTGCGTGTGTGCTTGTGTGCGTGTGTGCGTGTGCGTGTGTTTGTGTGCGTGCGTGCGTGCGTATGCGTGTGTGTTGGGATAGTAGTATCCACGATAACTTCAAAACAAAAACACCTACTTACTTAAAATTTTGTATTTAAGCTTGCTTTCGTTTCGCTTGCAGCTGATTGGATTTTGGGAAAATTTCAGCGGAGGAGAGGGCGTTTTAGGGGCTGTTTTTAATTTTTATCATATATTTCTAAAACAGCTGCATATTTCAAAGATATAGAAACAACTAGATATAGTCCTTAAATATATCGATTAATTATGTTGTACGAAATTTTTTGATACGACACTTAATCTAGCGGCCAAACAATGTTTAAGGTAGAATGTAAGTGCTAGCTTTATTTTTTTTAGTACCTGAATAACGATTAATGTTATAAGAAAAAGTGTAGATATATGTTTTAAAGAAAATTTAATCTTACATAACTTTTTCTTAGTATAACGCCAGGTTAGTCTAAAAATTAATTAAATATGAATAAAAATGGTAAACTATATTATTGCTATGTTATAGAAGCGGGCGGCTTTGGAATTTTTTTTTAGTTAACATGTATTTATATCTATTAATCTCTATCTGACATGAGGTTTTAAACGTCATCGTGACATAGATTATTGTTTTACAATGTTGCCTGTTTTCGTTATGAACGTATAAGAGGAGGTTTCTAAAAAATTATAATTAAAATTATTTCATTCCTTTTAATTTCCACTTTGTAGTTAGGAAGGTCGTATGTTGTCAAATGATACAACTGGCATTGATAGTACCACATGTAGTAAATGACTAAAATATTTGATGTGGAACAGCACACGACCTTCCAACCTACAGAATGGTAATTAAAAGAAATAATATAATTTTAATCACAATTCTTTTACGATAATTGTAACAAACCTTTTTATGTATGTTTAAAATTTACGTTCATATTGGTAACTTAAGTGCATTTCGTGTAGTTGCATAAATAAATTATTTCAATCATTATTTACTGCACATCCCTATCCCCGCTTTGAGTCATTTTCGGTCACTGCGCAGGGTTACTTTAAGCGTCCTTCATTCATTGCTTGAACTACGTGTTTAAGTAGAAGCCATTTTCGCTTTGTTTAATTTTTTATTTAGAGTGCCACATTTATATGGCAACTCAATTTAATTTATACTCTTACCACTTATTTTTACAGTGGGTTTAGTTGTATTTTAATGTTAACTTTGCAAGATGATGCTATAGCTTTGCTACTACGAAGTGGGAATTCAAGTGCCAAATTTTACTTTGTACAATACAAATCAATTCAGTTTGGAGGTTTATAAAGAAATTATTATATATTTGGAATGACCACCATATCAATCTGATGTTTACTTCAACTTCCATTAAAATTGCGCAATCAAATTTAAAGTGATGAGTCGACAGAATTTTCTTATCTGCGGAAGTTCCAGTGACACCCAAAATGTAAAAGAAATTACATCAGGTATTTCATATTGATAATGAATTCACATTTTAGTTTAAGTCAATTAATTAAGAATCACTAACATTAGTTTTTAAGAGATCATCCATTATAATCAAATTAAGTATCGTAATGAAACTCGTCATTAATCTTTTACTTGTTATTTTCATGAGTTTTTGTGACTTTTCTATTTTTAAAGTTTATTTGTTCCTTAAAAACAAATTGGCGTCCGAGATTACATTATTTATTTTCAGGTTTGAAGCAACACATTCTTTTTGTAAAGCGAAAATATCTAAGCGATTCTATATTTGTTAATAAGCAAATCAAATGTTATTGAACCTGCACCTATTAATCTATCGATGAGCAAAGTGGCATAAAATCTTCTAGGTATCCATTATTTTCCATAGCTAATTATAGCTCTGGGCTAGAAGTATTTAACCATAAGTGGGTAAATTATTTATACACCTGTTAAGATTACGCTTTACCGCGAGTTGTGCTTATGAACATACCTATTGTTTTGATATTCATTTAATTAAATTGTCAATTATCTTTGTGCATGTTAATACTGTATTTGTGTCAGACATATTCGCTTGTGTATGTTGCAGTTCCGAATATTTTTATAATTTTCTTTACGATCATTGTAACAGTGTATTTTGTATCTATTTTTATTCGTCATTTATTACCATGTCGAATATTATGGTGGATGCTTTACGAAGAGATGAATCGTTAGTGGAACTTAGATGTCGCCATGTTGTCGAAGCTGAAAAGGTATCAGTGGACGAAAAGCGCAAACTATTAAGACATAAATTAAATATGGAGAAAATAGTTCCAAGTTTATTTGATTCGTATAAGAAAGTTGAAATAAATCAAACAGAAGAATTAGTTTGTTTAAAAGAAAAACTTTTTCATATTCAATCGTTAATTAATTTGTATAAACTTAAACCAATGAAATGTGAGTTTCTCAAATTAAGTTCTCGTTTGTTACATATTTTAAAGCGTTTGAATTATACGGTGTTTGACGTTGAACATGTGCTTTTACATGATCAATTACTTTCACTATGCCATGACAATAGTGATTTAATCGATTCAATTAATGACAATTGACAGTTAAATAATGATTCACCATACCTTGATAATACCAACATTTCTATGTCAAATAGTTACCCAGTTAATACTTCAGTAAACATTCCCGCCGAGAATTTTTTTAAATTAATTAAGAACTTAGATATTTCTAGAAATTATGTTCCTGTTTATAAATAAAACATAAAATTTAATGGTACTGAACAAGAAGTTTTCTCATTTATACGACGGTGTGAGGAATTAATGCTTGCTCGTAATATTTCAAAATCAGATATGTTATTATCCGGAATTGATCTATTTTCAGGAAAGGGTTTGACGTAGTTTTGACGTAGTTAGGTCTCAAATTGATTCGTGGGATGAACTTATTATTAAATTGAAAAGCGACTTTTTACCCGAAGGACATGACGAAGCGTTGTTAAATGAAAATAAAAACAGGAAACAGACTTTTGATGAAATTCCAACCATCTTTAGTTCTGAAATGATTAATTTATTTTCTCAATTAGACATTCCTCCTTCTGAGGTTGAACAACTTAAGGTTATCATAAAAATTTACAGCCTTGGTATGTAACGCAATTGGCTCTTGTTAATGCTACCGATATTTTTCATCTTGTTGATTTATGTAAAAAATTACAACAGGTTAAATTACAAAACTCTAAATTTAAACACAATTCAAATTGAGATTTTCAAAAACAACCTGAAAACAAATCAAAATCTTTTACTTCGAATCAAAACAGTAAACCTAAAATTAATTTTACTGGTGCTAAACTGAAAATTTCAAATTCAACTTTTAAAAATTCTAAAAGCAATACAGCTAAACCAACAACTTGTTTCAAATATAAACAATTAGGACATACCTATCACACCTGTGACAGTAAAGTTAATATTGCCTTTTGTTACAAATGTGGCCATGCCGACGTAACTTTTACTAATTGCTCTAAGTGTAAATTTTCAAAAAACTTTTAATTGGGAAGTATTCTGTTAGTCGACATTCCTAACAATTCTACAGAGCCTGACAAACATGTTTGGAAAGAATGGCTAATTACAGTAAATACATTTTATGGAACTCCAAGCATTTGTTCTAAATTTGTTGAATATATATATATATATATATATATATATATATATATATATATATATATATATATATATGTATATTGGGAAGTATTCTGTTAGTCGACATTCCTAACAATTCTACAGAGCCTGACAAACACGTTTGGAAAGAATTGCTAATTAGATTTTATGGAACTCCAAACATTTGTTCTAAATTTGTTGAAAATATATATATATATATATATATATATATATATATATATATATATGGGACCGCCATAAGTGGGCAATTTTATTATAAATTTCTGAAAAACTTATTGCGGTTCATCTGCATGTACAACCATAAAATCCATTGCGACATTTGTCACGTGAGCATAGATTTGGCGGGAATTTTGAAAAATGTAAACTGTGATGCCGAAAAATGGGTCAAATTGACAAGATATCGAAAAATTGTATTAAGAAAATGTATTTAGAATGCAACAAACACAAAATACCAATTTTCGACCAAATCAGAAAAAAAATAAAAAATACCATTTATTCCCCTCTGCTTTTATTACGAAACATCATAAAATCTTGTTTTGCTTGGAAATAGTTTTAATAATATAAATTACATAATTTTAGGTCAAAATTAATGAAATATTTGTAAAACACACAATTTGTGAGTGGAAAATTAAAAAAATACCATTTAGCCTCGTCGCTGGTTGTGTTCATGCCCTGTATATTGAAGCGCATGAGCTGATCTAATATTTTTAATCGGTAAATAAAATGTAAACGTTCTAATATTTGTAATTAAAACTTAACAACACATTATTTATCCCTATTAAATTTAATATTGGTTATTACATTTGAAATTAGCGATTTTTTTAATTTAATAAGTTGAAAAATCAAATATTTCGACTTATAAGGATGAAATTTCATAGTTTAAGATACCTAAAATTATGTAATTTGTGTTATTAAAACTATTTCCAGGTAGAATAAGATTTTATGATGTTTCGTAATAAAAGCAAAGGGGAATAAATGGTATTTTTTACTGTATTTCTGATTTGGTTGAATATTAGTATATAGTGTTTTTGTTGCATTCTAAATACATTTTTTTAACACAATTTTTCCATATCATGTCAATTTCAACCATTTATCGGCGTCACAGTTAACATTTTTCAAAATTCCCGACAAACCTGTGGGCACGCGACAAATTTCACAATGGATTTTTTGGTTGTCAGACATGCAGAAACGAACCGCTAATAGAGTTTTTCAGAAATTTCAATAATAAAAATTTTTGCCATGTGTCCAACTTTATGGCGGTATATATATATATATATATATATATATATATATATATATATATATATATATATATATATATATATTATAAAGTTTAAGTACGTTCGTACTTTCGTTCTGGCGTTATCGTGGGTTTTAGCATTGTAATGGATTTTTGGTGGTGGCAAGTGAAGCTTCCCTCAACAAGCACCAGTACAAAGATTAATACTCGGTTGGAAATAAAGTGATTAAGGATACTTATCAGGTACCGTAATTTTATTTGAAAAAGGGATTCGGGCGCCACCCAAAGATAGGATAATGTCCAAGCGCTCTTGGGTCCAATGCTGAGCTTGTACGTTTTCCAAACGGTTGTTTAAGGTATCTCAGTGGAGGATAATATTCAGGGTTTTATGTTGCGGTAGAAGGTGCGCGTAAAACGAAATCACTATGGACGGAAGGCGGATACGGTAATTAACAAAGGTGTCAGTGTAAAACCTTTAAGTCAATGTACAAATCCTTTAAAGTTCTATAAGTGCTTCTACACCAATGGCTATAAATTTTAACTACTTAAAAGTTTAGGTAATAAATAGAAGATTTGGTGCCCTTGGCTCAGTCGTAGATTAAAGTGGGCCAGGTTCTTAACATTGTCGATATCCTCTATTAACCAAAAAATATTTGCGTGTACCTAGATATGTTCGCTTTAAATCGGGGTTGCTTCTTACTGAAACTAATAATTTAATACTGGGACGCCAACTTGTTCTTAAATATGGAATAAACAAGTAAACCGTTGTACAATAAAAGTTAAAAGAAAACTTCTGCAACAAGTTTTATTAACACGGCCTATATCTATTTATAAACAGTAATACTTAATGCTAGTGTTAGTAACGTTAAAAACTATGAATACTTATTAATGTTGTGAGTAATTAAAGGAATCAGAATACCTTAGTCTTGGACACACTGTAGATGACGAAACGGATGCATGCTGTGTCAGCGATTTGGAAAATGTCGTGTAATATTACTTTAGGGTTGAAATAAATCTGGATTTGTATGCTTTATAATTCCCAAATTACTAAATTTGTAAGATTAAAGTGTTTCAGAATTCCACTTCCCATTAATGCAGGTGTTTACCTCACTCTTGATTAATCGCAATCAGTAATAGTGAAGTTAAAGTAAAAAATAAATCGTAAACTGTTACACGTCCAAACCGCACTAGGCGTCGTGTAGGCTTACTAATGTAAGCGGGTTGCCAAGCCAGCTAACAGGGAGATGGGCGTGGTCGAAATAATAAGTAAAATGGATGATTAATAAGCTCAAACACCTTACACTTATACTCAAATAGCTCAATTCGGGAAAATATGTCTCTAGGCGCCACCACAATCGAAACTTTGCTAATGTAATTGTCTTAAGCTGGATGTTAATTAACCCTACTTGATTGTGGAAAGTAGGATTGTGCTTACTCGGTAAACTCATATACGAAGGTTCTAAAACAAACACTCGTCCAAAACAATTCAACTCAAATAAATTTAGACTACCAGGTTATTAAAACTTTTGAATACACCTCGTATACCAAAACTTCCAAAATAAAATTTGTCACTCAAATTCATTCAATGAACGGTAATTAATTTTAAAATTCTTAACATGAACGATATCTTTAAATTTACTTTACTTTTGAATCGTATTTGACATTCGTAAACTGTATAATTTCTCAAAACTTTTGTTATACTTAATGAAATTTTAAGACAACAGCTGATCTGTTAATAGTGCATTGCTCTAATGAAACTGACATAAAAATTTTGCAATCAACCTGGCTAAAATGAAAATATGCAAAGCTTACTTTTAAAATTGTCAAAACAAGATCACCAATTAGGTAAATGTTACATCTGTGTTTCATACCTGTTTAAATAAACAACAAATAAAAATTTAACGATAAGTATATATTGTCCTGCATAAAATAATCAAAAACAACACAAATATTTACATAAATTACATCAGCGTGGTTGAAAGTTAAACCACCAAGTACCACTTTGCCTTCTTACTACTAAAACAAACCATACAATACGACTCAAGAACGATTATCTTTTCCTTTCAAACTAATTAATAATTTAAACAACATAAGCAAATAAACTAACAAAAGATAATCGGGCTTAAAGGCGTTCATAAAATTCTTAATCTAATTTCTTACTTAACAAATTTGTCCATAAATCCTTAGCTTTTCTTTCTTCTTTCTTCCGTAATTTAATTATATGTAGTCCATTGGTAATTCCTTAAAATTGCCTGAAGCACATTACACAAGGCTTAACAAAACTCAATCCTCTGTGCA
This sequence comes from Vesta saturnalis, assembly GCA_036346205.1. Lineage (NCBI taxonomy): Eukaryota > Metazoa > Arthropoda > Insecta > Coleoptera > Lampyridae > Vesta > Vesta saturnalis. The sequence continues at coordinate 41,772 of JARFJB010002451.1, forward strand.
CTCGCGATTAGTTCACAATGCAAGGTTATTACTCCACAAATAGTCTAATAACACGTAATAACGGTAAACCTTTGGTTGCCTCTTTAAAATTTCTAGCAACCTTTACACCAATTAGTCCCTTATACAAATAAAACTTTAATGTCATATAACGTTACTTAAACTTTGGCTTAATATACAATGAACCCTTCGTTCACTTAACAGGTGGTCTCATAAATACTTTTAGCCGAATCTCGTTACAAATCACGCGCTGCCCTTCACACTTAACATAACAACTGTTATCTTTATTCAAATCTGCTTACGCACTATTATTTTCTTGAAGATAAACAAACTAATTTTTAACTTCAACGTCAATTTTAAATATGGTATTGTTTATGAATGTCTTTTTAATTTATCCCCGGTTCGGGTAACGCAGTTAATTAAACAATTACTGCCTCATTAAAATTTCACAAACATACTCCAACATCGTCACCGTCTCTCACTCGCGTGCGTCTCACCGAGTTCTCATCATAAGCCAAAGCTAACTTCCTACCTCTAACTTCAACTCAACGACAACTAACTAACTAACCTCGTCAATCTCTGACTTCCTATTTATACTTCAGTCATCCATCTTTAAACATGTCTTCCTTCCGCGTTATATTCTCCAATAATATTCATTCAAAACTACATACTTCCAACAACTGCTTCCCTCTATACAAGCACGCGTGTAATTACAATACATCGCCATATTTGTTTTCACTTACAAATTTTACAATTACTTCCCGAAGAAATCATTTTTCGTCATTACATTCATTCAGTGGCCCCTCTGGACCATTACGCAACTTTTAACACTTATCTCCAACTTGCGCTCGATCTCGTTCCGCAACATTTGCAAAAATCAGTACAGTCTAATGTCTCAAATTCCATATACACACATTTATTCTCAACACAATTGCACAACATTACAAAACCCTTCGGAAATTAATACTTAAACATACCCAATCTTTCTCTACATATTTTCTAAAACATTCTACACTTATTCTTCACATTTTCTAATCAAGATTACCCATCTATCCAACAAACATTCCATCTCTAACGGCAGCAAAACAGTAGCAATTCAGTGGAAAGCATTATCGTCCCATGGACAAATTTCTCTTCACATTTACATTCATCAAAATCTATTTCTTTCTACACTAAAGTCTTTATAACATTCAAATACACGTCTCTACATACTAAATAATATCTTTCCTAAAATTCCAGTGGCGTATCATACACCCACACACATTATATACACACAAAAAAAATTTTTTTTTTCATTCAAACTCAATACACTCGTGCTCAAAACACATAATACACGTCATTATAACATCCTATATACAGGGTGCGTCAACGCAACCTGACACCTCCACAAGGAGATTTTCTTCCAGAAAAACTCAAAAATACTGGTCCTAAGAGACCTACACAAAGTCAAAAACTAGAACACTTCACCGAGGTCCGCTCGTGAAGCCACAACCCAACTATATACGACGGCTATACCGTAAAGTGGTCAAAGACCCAAAATAAAAAAAAAACAAACGTCAAATCCGGTAGAGTTCAAAAGAACAAGTCACAAATCGGTAATCAATAAGGTAGACCCATCAGACTTCCTAAAAACAAAACACCCTAATCTAAATAATCGTAACTATATACGACGGCTATGCCGTAAAGTGGTCTAAAACCAAAATATCCAAAACCTTCAACATGGGACTCAACTCCCCCGTCAAGACCAACGTCTCACCCTACCTCGACACACCCCTTTGATTAGTCGCCTCTTACGACAAGCAGTTGGCCTCTGCTGTAGGAAAATTCTAGGGCCGTCCCTACACAGCCAAGGGTGCCCCAAGGACACAAACAAAACAGACAAATTCTGATACAAAAGAAAATAGAAATAGTCAATTCTACACGCCCGATAGTTTTTCCGACCAACCTACCAATAGCAATCTGACGGTAAAAATAACCATAACAATCAAAAATTCGATCTATTAATTCAATAGCCTAACCTACTATATATACACACTAAAATCTTAACTAACTTAATCGTCTGACGGTCTAAACTTTAAATCTTTGGCATGCCATATGCCTCTAGAGTCGCCCGAGGCGTCCGATAACTCATACGTCTGATACGAAACTTTTTTCTTTATATAAAACGGTCCAATAAATTTAGGTGCTAATTTCGCGGCAAAATAACGCGACGCGTCCGATAAAACATAATTCTTCCGCCACACAGTATCTCCTACTTGAAAAGTAGCTAATCTTCTTCGTAAGTCGTAATTCTTCTTACTTCTAATATACGCTGCATTCAATCTTCTCTTAATGTCATCATATACTTCTTGAAAAACATTGCCTCTAGCAATTAAAGGTTCTCTATTCGCAAACGCGACGTCATTCAAAGTATTACCCACTACGGGTTCTCCATGTCTCGCTCCATCGAGATTCATTTCTCTACCAAAATTCGCAAAATACGGCGTCATCCCCGTAACTTCATGAGTAGCTGTCCTAATTGCACAAGCCACCTTCGCTAAATACTTGTCCCAATTTCTCTGATTATCTTCAATATATGATGCTAACATAGTCTGACTATAAACATTAACATAAATAAACGGTCTCTCATCTGAACCCTGATTGTCAAACATATACTCCATTAAAACTTTATTTTTCGAAAACGTTATTTCTGCCTTATTTCGAGAACTATTATAAAATATAGCCGACTCTACAAAAATTTCGGAAGACAATATGCGACTGTCTATTGCCTCCCTTCCCCATTTCTGATTACGTGGAAATCGTGAACATTTAGGACATGTCCTAACGGTAAAATCTGCCCTACCACATCGATAACAATACATATTCTTTTCGTTACTTGACATTGAACTGCCTTATGATTGCCTTGCTTGCATTTCCAACACAATAAAGGTTTCGCCACATTCATAGTCTTTCTAGACCCCGACGGTTTCACTTCCACTCTCTCAGAAACCTTAACCTCGTCACCCTTCACAACATTACGTGACTCACTCACACTCTCTACTTCACGTACATATGCTAAATCAGTCTCTAAATCCGACTTTCTCCTACTCGGGGGTACGTAACTGTCCATTGCCTGTATACGTTCTTCAATCAATCTCCCATACTTAATTAAATCACTAATAGTACTAATTTGGGTAAGTCCTAATTGAGTCTGATAAATAGGAGCGATATTTTTACATAAAATTCTTAATTGTTTATCCTCAGATAACCCTTCATTAAGTCGCGAAAATAATGTGCGCATAATCGCAACATAAATACCCATAGGTTCGTCAGACGCCTGTGTGCGTCGCTTAATTTCCTCAATTAATCTCTCATCGTAATCACTTGGCTGGAACTGCAATCGCAAAGATTCCACCAATTCACTCCATGTCTTAACCTCTTTCCTAATTGACCTGACATAAATAAGTGCGGTACCGGTAAACAAATCTAAACATTCTGCAAACAGTTGCTCATCCTTAACGTTACGGGAAACTTGTAACTCACTAATTCTCTCCAAAAATGCATTTAACGACAAAGACTTAATGTCACCTGAAAAAGAGATGTTCCACTTACATACGGGAACACTCTTCGCTACAGTCATAATAGGTGCTACGTTTACTAAAGGGTCAACTATTGGTAATTCAGTCTTAAAATTGGTTGATGATGAAGCCATCACGTCATCTCTACTTATCCCTACATTAGCGGGAGTCCTAACTACTACTTGCCTATCTAAAATTTCATAATTCGAAACTAAAATTGCCATACTCGTAATAAAGTCCTCTTTCTCTTTATTTTCTACATCAGTTTTTGCCACAACATTATTAATTCTATTAAAAATATACTTAAATTTTGTCTCAATAGTCGCTATAATTTTTGTAGTCACGTTACTATGTAATTCATCAATTAATTTCTCAATTTCTACCTTAGTCTCATTAATAGCTAACCTATCAGTATCAAATTCAAATGGGTACGGGGGTCGCGTACTCGCCCTACCCGCAGCTTCTTCACTATAAATATTCCTAAGTGCTTTTCGTAAAGCCGTAATGCCTAAGGAAGCATCACCTCCCCTAATAGCTATCTCATACTTAATCTCATTCAACGTCAAACAATCAATATGGATCTTATATCCCATCTTAACAAATAAAGGTTTCCCAAAATACTTCAAAAATATCCTAAACAACTCGTTAATAACACCAAAATATCTTTCCAAACAAAGGAATCCACTTAACACACCATAAACTCAAAGTCACAAATGTAAATACTTAAACACTAATAGTCTCCTCACAAAAAAAAAATTGCTATACGACTCAACATTCACTAATCTCAACAAGTCCAATCGATAATTCGTCAACAATCAGTAATCTAAACTTCAGAATCCAAAATTCAACTACAATATTTCATCAAACAACAAAATTAAGTCACATTCAATCTCAAGGCCCCACGTTGGGCGCCAAATAATTATGTTACACGTCCAAACCGCACTAGGCGTCGTGTAGGCTTACTAATGTAAGTGGGTTGCCAAGCCAGCTAACAGGGAGATGGGCGTGGTCGAAATAATAAGTAAAATGGATGATTAATAAGCTCAAACACCTTACACTTATACTCAAATAGCTCAATTCGGGAAAATATGTCTCTAGGCGCCACCACAATCGAAACTTTGCTAATGTAATTGTCTTAAGCTGGATGTTAATTAACCCTACTTGATTGTGGAAAGTAGGATTGTGCTTACTCGGTAAACTCATATACGAAGGTTCTAAAACAAACACTCGTCCAAAACAATTCAACTCAAATAAATTTAGCACTATCCAGGTTATTAAAAACTTTTTGAATACACCTCGTATACCAAAACTTCCAAAATAAAATTTGTCACTCAAATTCATTCAATGAACGGTAATTAATTTTTAAAATTCTTAACATGAACGATATCTTTTAAATTTACTTTACTTTTGAATCGTATTTGACATTCGTAAACTGTATAATTTCTCAAAACTTTTGTTATACTTAATGAAATTTTTAAGACAACAGCTGATCTGTTAATAGTGCATTGCTCTAATGAAACTGACATAAAAATTTTGCAATCAACCTGGCTAAAATGAAAATATGCAAAGCTTACTTTTAAAATTGTCAAAACAAGATCACCAGTTAGGTAAATGTTACATCTGTGTTTCATACCTGTTTAAATAAACAACAAAGTAAAAATTTAACGATAAGTATATATTGTCCTGCATAAAATAATCAAAAACAACACAAATATTTACATAAATTACATCAGCGTGGTTGAAAGTTAAACCACCAAGTACCACTTTGCCTTCTTACTACTAAAACAAACCATACAATACGACTCAAGAACGATTATCTTTTCCTTTCAAAACTAATTCATAATTTAAACAACCATAAGCAAATAAACTAACAAAAAGATAATCGGGCTTAAAGGCGTTCATAAAATTCCTTAATCTAATTTCTTACTTAACAAATTTGTCCATAAATCCTTAGCTTTTCTTTCTTCTTTCTTCCGTAATTTAGTTATATGTAGTCCATTGGTAATTCCTTAAAATTGCCTGAAGCACATTACACAAGCCTTAACAAAACTCAATCCTCTGTGCACTCGCGATTAGTTCACAATGCAAGGTTATTACTTCCACAAATAGTCTAATAACACGTAATAACGGTAAACCTTTGGTTGCCTCTTTAAAATTTCTAGCAACCCTTTACACCAAAATTAGTCCCTTATACAAATAAAACTTTTAATGTCATATAACGTTACTTAAACTTTGGCTTAATATACAATGAACCCTTCGTTCACTTAACAGGTGGTCTCATAAATACTTTTAGCCGAATCTCGTTACAAATTCACGCGCTGCCCTTCACACTCTAACATAACAACTGTTATCTTTATTCAAATCTGCTTACGCACTATTATTTTCTTGAAGATAAACAAACTAATTTTTACCTTCAACTTCAATTTTAAATATGGTATTGTTTATGAATGTCTTTTTTTAATTTATCCCCGGTTCGGGTAACGCAATTAATTAAACAATTACTGCCTCATTAAAATTTCACAAACATACTCCAACATCGTCACCGTCTATCACTCGCGTGCGCGTCTCACCGAGTTCTCATCATAAGCCAAAAGCTAACTTCCTACCTCTAACTTCAACTCCCAACGACAACTAACTAACTAACCCTCGTCAATCTCTGACTTCCTATTTATACTTCAGTCATCCATCTTTAAACATGTCTTCCTTCCGCGTTATATTCTCCAATAATATTCATTCAAAACTACATACTTCCAACAACTGCTTCCCTCTATACAAGCACGCGTGTAATTACAATACATCGCCATATTTGTTTTCACTTACAAATTTTACAATTACTTCCCGAAGAAATCATTTTTCGTCATTACATTCATTCAGTGGCCCCTCTGGACCATTACGCAACTTTTAACACTTATCTCCAACTTGCGCTCGATCTCGTTCCGCAACATTTGCAAAAATCACTACAGTCTAATGTCTCAAATTCCATATACACACTTTATTCTCAACACAATTGCACAACATTACAAAACTTCGAAATTAATACTTAAACATACCCAATCTTTCTCTACATATTTTCTAAAACATTCTACACTTATTCTTCACATTTTCTAATCAAGATTACCCATCTATCCAACAAACATTCCATCTCTAACGGCAGCAAAACAGTAGCAATTCAGTGGAAAGCATTATCGTCCCATGGACAAATTTCTCTTCACATTTACATTCATCAAAATCTATTTCTTTCAACACTAAAGTCTTTATAACATTCAAATACACGTCTCTACATACTAAATAATATCTTTCCTAAAATTCCAGTGGCGTATCATACACCCACACACATTATATACACACAAAAAAAATTTTTTTTTTCATTCAAACTCAATACACTCGTGCTCAAAACACATAATACACGTCATTATAACATCCTATATACAGGGTGCGTCAACGCAACCTGACAAAACGTGAAAGTAAATATAAAAAAAGTGCCTGAAAAAAGCAAACGTGTCAATTTTAATATAATAGTTTTTTATAACTCACCACAAAATTTATAGCACCTTTAAAAAAAAATTTAGCAAGCAATAATGGATGCAACAAGTTTGTTACCCCCTTAAAGGTTGGAATCGGAGATTTCAAACACCAATATAATAAAAATATTTTATCAAAATCTGATGATATATAAAAAATTTAATCTATGTAAAATTCAAATAAAAATGAAAACGGTATTACCAAAATTCTAAATAAATGATTAAATAGAACAAAATCTTACCCTAAATGTACGAAGAAATACGGAAAATGCGGTGATGTTGTCAGGAAAGACCCCTCGCAACACCAAAAACAAACTCCCACAGACACATCCCGTTAAATATGTCAAAATAGGTATTTTAAAGTCTAACAAGTCACGGTGTATAAATGGATTGGATTGTGCACTATTCCGAACACATTTAGAACCCCTCTCAATGTCATAATCAGGAAGTCATGGTTACGATGTGAACTACGACGAGGTTGACACGATGTGAACCGAATAACACAAAGCACCGTCAAGTCTAGAACACTGGAAATATCCGGAATCATCAAAAGCTAGAATTTTGAAGATTGTTGTTGTGTAACCAAAATAAATTAATTCGAAACAAACACAGATACGTATTTCAGCATTTTTAGTATTCTTACCAACGGTTAAGAGTTTGAATATTTCACGTCAATTAACTCAAAATAGTTATTTCAATTTTTACTATTGTGACAATAGCAATTGTAAATCCAAAAATGAAAATAATTTATCTATGAACTAATGTCCCAAAAAATCGACAAAATCAGTTGCACAATGTGATCTAAATATCAACAACCTTGTTAAACATTTGTAGCAAAAACAGAATAAATGACGTAGAAGCCACCAAAATATATAAATGAAATGATGTGCGAAATAAGCAGTAAAATAGAATCAAATCACTTTTGAAAAATAATCAAAGTAATTAAAATGTAAGTAATAAACTAGAATGTCAAGTATGTTAAAAATACCATTGAAAAAAATAATTTCGATTTAATGTGGTTTTAAGTCTCTAACATGAAAAATACCTAAAGGTTTATCATTAAGAGTGGTCAATCGGTACGTGGTTGGACCTAATACTTCAGTAATTTGTGCTTCAGTAAATTTTGGAGCTAACTTTTGACTATAATTTTTCATCGCATCGGATAAGGTAAAATTCCTTTCGGAAACTAGACCGCCGACGTTTAATTTTAATGGGCGACGTCGCAAATTGTAAGATTTTGAGTTTCGTTCATAAGCTGCATGTAAATTTTGTTTTACATTCTTAAAAATCGGTGAAAGTACATTTAAATCAAACCAATTGTTCACGGTTGTTAATATATAAATGATCCTCTTTAAGACCTTTTAATCGACCATAAATATCTCCAGTAATCGGAACGGTTCGACCAAACGCCAAAAAGGAAGGTGAAAATTTAGTAGATCCATGGACAGCGTTACCAATAGCATGGGCAATTTTGTGAATTTCAGCATCCTGTTCTTTATGATTATCTTTAATGTAAGATCTTATTGCAGTACCTACTACTTTTTAACTCTTTCAGCAAAATTTACTTGGGGATGGTAACTCGCATTAATCCAAATGGATGGAACTTTGTAAGAATCTAATAGATTTCTAAACAATGCACTCCTGAATTGAGGGCCGTTCTCAAATTTATTGTACACCGAAAACTAGAAACACACAATTTTCAATATATTGGCAAATTCCTTTAGCAGTAGCACTGCGCATTGGGTGAATCAAGGTAAATTTGGTAAACCAATCGCAAACAACTAGTAAAACAGTATTACCATTATTCGATCTGGGAAAAGAACCTACTAAATCGATTGAAATGCATTGAAAAGGAAAAGAAACATTCTTCTCTTTGCTCATAAAACCATAATGATTAAATTGTGAAGATTTACTTTGATTACAAATATTACAGTTTCGCATGTATTTGGAAATGTCTGATTTCATTTTTGGCCAATAATAAAATTCTTTAATTTTCGAAAAAGTTTTAAAAATATCAAAATATGCTGATGTAAGATCATCGGGAAATTTTTGCAAAATATTTTTCCTTGACGATTTAGGAACAACTAATTTCCATTCCACTAATTGGATTCAACATTTAACACATTTGAAATAAATTTGTGAAGTTTATCGTTTTCAATTCTCCAATCGGGAAATAAATCAGAATTTTTGAAACGTTAATTAACATTTTCTTATACCAATCGTTTAAATCTACAGCTGAAAGTTCTAAAGAGTTAACTTCTAATGGTGCTCTTGAAAGTGTGTCAGGAACAACATTTAATTTACCTTTCCTATGAATGACCTCAAATCAAATTGTTGAAGTTAAGACTCCATCGGGCTAATCGACCTGAAGAATCTTGAGCCAAATCAGTGAATTATGACCAGTAATTAGTTTAAAACGTGTGCCTTCAATATAAGGTCTAAACCTTTGAATTCCAAAAATAACAGCTAGTAATTCACGCTCAGTAATAGAATAATTTTGCTCGGCTTTATTTAAGGTACGAGAACCGTAAGCAATAACCTTTCCATCGTCTTCCTCACTTTGGGTTAAAACACAGCCAATACCACTATTCGAGGCATCGCATTGTAAATAAAACGTTTTTGAAAAATCAGGACTCGCCAAGATAGGAGCCTGTACTAATAAAGATTTAATTTTTAAAAATGGATTTCTTTTTTCCTGTAAGTAAATTGTTAATTGGAGCTAAAACTGTGGAAAAATCGTTATTAAATTGCCTGTACCATGAGCACATTCCGATAAATCGTTTAACTTCTGTAAAAGTTTTCGGTTGAGGAAATTTTGAAATCGCATCTACTTTTGATGGATCGGTATGAAGACCATCTTTATCAATAATAAAACCCAAATATGATAATTGTAGTTTACAAAATTCACATCTACTTAAAGTAATATTTAATTTAGCAACGTTAAGCCTTTTAAAAACTTCTTTTAAAACAGAAATATGTTCTTTAAATGGTAATGGTAAGAATCTTTCTTAGTAACTGAATTTAATTTTTTTTTCGTCAAAGCAGACTCTAAACTCGCCTGGTTTCTTTCGAGATAAAGCCATTGGAGAATTCAAACCGGAAGAACTGGGTTTAATAATTCCTTGATCTAACATTTCATAAATTTGTTTATTTTTATGTTCCAACATAGATGGAGATAAAGGATAATATCTTTGTTTAATTGGTATCGCATCACCAGTATTAGTAGTATGAAAAATTTTATTGGTTTCACTCAATTTTGGATTTGCTAAAGTTTTGAAAACGTCAATAACTTGATTCAATTCAGTAATTTGATCGGTGTTAAGATCGTCGCTACTTTTAATCATTGAAAAACTTGTTTGTGCAGAATTTGCAACAAAAGAATTTTCACCAAAATCAGCTTTAATTTCAAATAATTGACAAAAATCCATTCCTAAAGTAAGTGCAGTGGTAATAGTTTCAGAAACAATAACTGAAATAAATTAATTTTAAATGTAATTAATAGGCGAATTCCTATTTAATTTCAAATCATATTTGTCAATTAAAAATATTGCGGGCTTACCTGGGATTGTAACAGTAGATCAACTGTCTAATAAAGCGACAAAATTTTCGTTAAAAATTTTTACATTAATAAAACGTCTACAATCATTTCTTTTCTCAACAAATGTTGAAAAAATTTCAGTTCTATAAAATTTATTTACTTTAATTAACCATTCTTTCCAAACATGTTTGTCAGTCTCTGTAAGATTGTTAGGAACGTGTCGACTAACAGAACACTTCCCAATTAAAAGTTCTTTTGAAAAATTGCACTTTGGGCAATTAGTGAAAGTCACGACGGAATGACCACATTAGTAACAAAAGGTAATATTATCATCATGGCCACAGGTGTGATAGGTATGTCCTAATTGCTTACATTTGAAACAAGTTGTCATTCGTTTAGCCGTATTGCTTTTTGAATTTTTAAAAGTTGAATTCGAAATTTTCGGTTCAGCACCAGTAAAATTAATTTTTGGTTTGTTGTTTTGATTCGAAGTAAAAGACTTTAATTTGTTTTCAGGTTGTTTTTGAAAATCTGAATTTGAATTGTATTTAAATTTAGAGTTTTGTACTTTAACCTGTAGTAATTTTTTACATAAATCAACAAGATGAAAAATATTGGTAACATTGACAAGAGCCAATTGTGTTGCATACCAAGGCTCTAAATTTTTCATAATAATCTTAAGTTGTTCAACCTCAGTACGTCTAATTGAGAAAATAAATTAGTCATTTCAGAAATAAAGATGACTGGAATTTCATCAAAAGTCTGTTTCTTGTTTTTAATTTCATTTAGCAAAGCGTCGTCATGTCCTTCGGGTAAAAAGTCACTTTTTAATTTAAGAATAAGCTCATCCCACGAATTTATCTGAGACCTAAAGGCTCTAAACCACGTTAAACCCCTTCCAGAAAACAGATCAATTCCGGATAATAATAATCTTTGATATATTACGTGCAAACATTAATTCTTCATACCTTTGTATACACTTCTTTTTCACTACCATTAAATTTAAGATTTAATTTGTAAACAGGAATAGAATTTCTAGAAATATTTAAGTTCTTATTCAAATTCGAAAGATATTTATATGTACCTAGATATGTTCGCTTTAAATCGGGGTTGCTTCTTCCAGAAACTAATAATTAAATACTTGGACGCCAACTTGTTTTTAAATGAGGAATAAACAAATAAACCCTTATACAATAAGAGTTAAAAGAAAATTTCTACAAGTTTTATTAACACGACCTATATCTAATTATAAACAGAAATACTTAATGCTAGTGTTAGTAACATTAAAAACTATGAATAATTATTAATATTGTGAGTAATTAATGGAATTAGAATAAAGTACATATAACAAAAAGTGCCTGAAAAAAGCAAACGTCTCAAACTTTAATATAACGGTTTTTTATAACTCACCATAAAATTTATAGCACTTTCTTTTTTAAATTTAACAAGCAATAATGGATTCAACATTCACCTTCTTAACTCAACCAAAAACGACGGTAAGGTGACCTATTATACATGAACATGTCTAGATTGAATGTCCAAATGATATGCGTACGAGTTCTAATTAAAATAGTTAAATGCATGTTTTATGCAACTAGATATGCAACACACGCTGTACGAAATGCATGTTAAGTTGCCTAAATAAACGTAAATTTTATTAGAAACGTAAAAATATTGTCACAACAGGTTCCATTGACAAACAAAATTCCTTCACCAATGATGGATAATAATGAATGATTCTTAATAAATATGAGCTCTATTAATCTATTTCTATTGCAATGATTACGGTTTAAACTGAAACGGTGATCAGTAGCGAAGCAAATTTAACTACTTGTGTCCAAATAAATTAACTAGTTTTCAAACTTAATTACAGAGCGAGTATTTATTAAGTTTAATTATATTAATCAATTTTAAACTACGCTTTACCTCATACTCGTGAATGAAATACAACTTTCGTCTGTGCACTTCAAGCAGTGAGAACTAGAAAGATAATCTTCAAAGCATACATACACACATCCACACACACTCACGCACATGCACGCAAGCACGTAAACACGCGCGCACGCGTTATAAAATGAAGTGATAAGTTGATTTAGCGATAGTGAAATAAAAGTCGATTGTATAACCTTCTATACTGCAGTTACACCATTGTGCGATTGAACTGTAAGTTGCCAAATTGAGTACTAATCAATCACTATTAAAAATGTTGGTGTTTACTTAAAGAAGAAGTCTAATGCGCCATTTTAAATCATTGAGAATTACTTCTAGATCAATATTGATTATTAACGTGTTACATTCACCCTCTTTTTAGTAAATCAATAGCTGTAGTAATTTGACAATAATAGTTCAATGAAAAGTATTTAATTCTATTTATTGGTTACTTTTGGGTTTTAGTTTAGTTTAGTTTTAAATACAGTGATTTTTATGTAAAACTCACTACTAAACATTTTTCCTTTATTTTTCAAGAAAGAAGCTTCCAAAAAAAATACTATCCTTTTCTGTTTTCGGTTCTTCATCAAGAAATTTTATAATCTAAAAAAAAAGAATTATAAATAGATGTGGTTAGAAGAAACAGGAAGAGAACAATTTCGATGTTATCAACTTGAACCCGTGTATTCACTTTGGCCGATTAATATTTTTTTAATTTTCAAAATGAAATTATTTTATTCGGCGGTTTTAAATGAATTTTATAATTAACGTTCGTTTAAAATAAAAATTTCTTTAAAATTCAAAAGTTAGATTATCTTTACATTATTATATTTCGTTACGAGCAGATTACAACTAATTGATAAACAGTGCGTTGTTGTATTAATTAGTTATTACCGTTTCGCTATTAAACAGTCAAAGCTGGATTAATCCGGTGGTGAAAATGAATTAAGCATCAAACGTTAATAAATTATGAAGATAAAATGAACGTAAGAATTACTTGTTGCATAACATTTAAGGGATATAGATTGTAGAATATTGTATTGTAATGCGCATACTAAAAAAATATCAAACCAAGTATTCTAAGCATAAAATGCAAACGTCCTTTATTACATCTGCAATTACATTTCCGAAAATTGTTTTATAGCACAAGGGTTATATCCCAATACATGTTTTGAACTCTATTCGATCTCAAATCATGAATTAGTGTTGTTACTACCTTTTGAAACAAACCGATTCAATATTACGATATTTCAAAAGATATGGTTGTCGATCAGAAAGTGGTAATTTTCTCTTTAAATTTTGTAGGTTAAGCAAGTTAATTGCATATTGCCATCAAACTTTAAGCACGTTTTATAGCTTTTCTAATTATTTAGGAAAATTTAAAAATGAGTGCTATAACAATATATATTAGACTTACACAGCGCGCTTCTAAATTAATTCTAGATATCTAAATAATAAGATAAACTGACGGAGAAATGCGATTAGAGTTAAACTATTAGAATTCCATAATTAAAGATGCAATTTCAACTCATGTTCGAAATGTTCTAATTATGTTAAAGAAAAAAGGCTGTAACTATTTTTATTGCCCATTATCACAGTATTATGGTATACAGACTACTTAAAGATATTTATGGAGATTTCAGAGTTGGTGTCTTATACACATCCTAGATAAGAGAGTTAGTGTAGGATAATTTCATTTTGGGATCGGTCTTAAGGAATAATTAAGCTACCGTTAAAATTTAGGAAATTTGATGTGGTCAGCGCATGACTTTCTTACGCTGGTTGTCACACTATACGAAAACCGTGAGAGAAATTGAGTAATATTTTTGTTTGTCTGTAATACAGGAATTAATTCAGAGATTTAAGTTGTTTAGTACAAATTTATAAATGCGTAGATTGTTTAGTTTGCTAAACTTAATCACGGCCATTTTTATATACTGTGACATTCTGATATCATAATTATCGTTTGGAATTCTTACTTTATATCAATTAAGTTGTTTGCGTAGAGGCGATCAAATGGAATAGTGACTTAAGTCTGCCTGTGTAGCTTAATGTCGAAAACTTATTTGATTCTGTTTATAGTAGTGTTAGATTTCGTGCACTCTCTGAATTGACAGTTTTTTGTTTTTCTATTATTAGCGTTAAGTTTCCATGTGAAATAATGAGTTGTCATTTATCGAATCTAAGTACCTTTTGAAGAGGGGGCAGTTGTTGCTTCCTTTTAGTACAGGTAAAGTTTAAATTTTGAGAGCTGAATTATAAATCTATTAAATTTTAAAACAATTAAGATGTAGTTGCGGGTTATTGTGGTCGAGCCTTAGGCGTCCCGTTGGCGTTGATGGTTAAATGTTGAAGACGTGTTCCGTGGTTTTTATTAGGACCGTACAGTGCAGGTGCTATGTTATCAGTTCGCCTTTATGTGGTTACAACCGTAACAAATTTATTTATCGTTTACCATTTTATCGAGGAACTCATAAAGTCGCAGATTTCTAATTTAGCCATGTGCTGATCAGAAAGAATCCGGCGTCGACGTCGTTGTATGCACCGTATGTTAAGAATTTGTGTTAGAAACTTTTCTCGTATTTATGTAAATTTAGAGATCTATATGATCTATATTAATGTCACGTATGTAGATTTATCGATATTACAGACATTATAACCGTGTTTTGTAAGAGTAATAGAAAAGTATCACGTTTGACAGAAGTTAAAGTGACAGATTATTATGTGAATTATGGGAATTCTTATATAAGGTAATTTGTGTTTGTACGACGCCACATAATAAAAACGCGTCAGCTGATAGTGATGGAATTTGGAACAGGACAATGGAAATTGCGTAAGTGGCGAATAGACGCTGGGTAACATTATAACTTGCTTTGTATATTAATATGCTTGTTCATGATAATGTTTGGTGTAATTTAAAATTTTAATCAGTGATGCAGTAGAAATTCCGATGTCATTGCAGTTTTAACGTTTGAATTTTTCTAGTAATAAAGTCAGTTTTTGGATTTGACTGAATTTTGATAAATTGGAATTTCGCACATGCAGTAGAAAACATTTTTTAAAATTATTTGTTATCTGCGTTGGTTACGCAAGAAGAAGTAATTGATATTACTTATCTTTGACGTTAACCACTGCTGCTGAATATGGGACGCAGCGTTATGTTTTTTTAGGTGTTAGATTTTATTTCTGAGGAATTACTTTTGTTTACGCCCCGCTGTCTGGGGATTGTTTCATTGATTGTACATTCACTTTATATATATATATATATATATATATATATATATATATATATATATATATATATATATATATATTATGTTTTTTTAATCATAACATAGTTATTTGTAATGTAATTTTTGGGCATTTATGTACCTTCATCAGTTTAAAATCATGTCGAGCTTATTACGACAGATTTTAAAGTTTCCAAAGTTAAATAAAGTTCAAAACTATAAAATAAGCTTTGTTGTAAGTAATTTTGTAAGCAACGTTTAAGTAAATTATAGAAACTTTTAAATAGTCGATCGCGTTTTGTTTATCCTTGTTGTGACGAATATTATGAACGGACTCACGCACGCACACACACGTATACGAACCCCACACACACACACATACACTCTTAAGTTTTTATCTCAGGTTTACGGGTGGAATTTTGTGAATTTATGATCACTTGGACGGACGACGTCAAATTTACAAAAGGTAGAGCTCCGTTATTGGAGTGTTATTTGAATTTAAATGTATCTAGAGAACAACATTTTCAAGATTATTAGCATTTTAACGTCTATTGTGCGGTAAGAAATGATAGCGTTGTAGCATTACATTTCTATCAAGAAAACTTAAATGGTAAGTGAGAGTTTTTGCATTATTCTAGATATAAAATGTGTGTATTAAATTGTAGATGAAGCTTACTTTGAGGAATTGTGAATCGGACTACCTAGACAATTTGCCGGTAAACCTTTGTAGAAACTTGTTTTATCAACATAATGGCGCTTCTCCACATGGTGGATATCTTATCGATAATTTTTTACAAAATGCTTTTGACAATAGGTGGATAGCAAACAGTGTTCCTTTCCTTGAGCGCCCCGCTCACCGGATCTTTCAGTGCTCAATTTTTTTGTTGGTGTGTAGAATTAAGGATCGACTGTGTAACTCTCCCTCAACAACTATGGAAGATTGCATGCAGTGAGTGAGGAATTAATTTACCAATTTAATCCGGAGTCAATAAAAAAAGCAACTCATGACAAGTTCTGTTTAGATTCAAAAAATGTCTGGAAGTTCAAGAGCGCCAGTTTGAACAGTTGTTAAAAAAGTAACGTTTTTTTCACTCCAACTGACGCATCCAGAGTCCTTGAACTTTTCTGCAATTTGTTTAACTGCATATGACGATGACATTTGTTCTTGCGGATATCGAATTGTAAATGTTCTTGATACAACTTAAATACACAAATAATAAATAAGTTTAAATAATCTTCGTTTGTACAATTTAAGCGGTCCGGTAAGATTATAATTGATGTGTTTCAAATAATACTGTGACTAATATGTCATCACTTTTACTGCCACTCACATACTGACATACTGACTGGTCCATACATGTTTTCAGATTTCAATTGTTTTTTAATGCCGTCTTAGCCAACTAAGAGTAATCATTATATCAGTCACAGCAAAATTGCAATTTAAAAATTTGAAATTGGCGAAATTTTCGGAATATATAAACTTATAGCACTTTTTTCAAGTTCATCTTCAATCCTATTTTTTTAAACCGTTACTAGTGGTTATAGAAATGTTACAAAAGTCTGTTAAAGTAGGCCCTTCTCAACAAGGAAGTCTATCTAAGGTAAATAAAAAGGTTTCCTTGTAGGAAAATTAATCACTATTTTAAGCCCTGCAAACGTCATTTTTGACATAAAGACTAAATTATGTCAAAAGTCTTTAGACTTAGGTATAGGACATGATCTACAGAATCGGCCAAAATTTTTTTTGTATTAATAGTATTCCTGAACAGGCTAAGATTTTCCCCACGCGATAAAGCACTCAGGAACACTATGAGGTGGTAAGGGATATTACTAGGCTGCCGAGAAATGTTAGGAACGGCTACCTTAAGTTTTCTTAAATCAAAGTTTGGAAAAAAAATAGACGGGGTAGTGCAGTGCACAATTTGGTGGACGTGTGGAAAAATGTAAATTGCTCCCGTTTAGTGTGACAAGATGGAATTTTGGGTGCGTAATTATGGTGTGAATGTGCAAACCGAGTTTTCCCCGCAAAGATGGCCTGCGAAGGTATTAAGGAGTATATTTCGTAGGCATACTTGCCATTGTAATAGCGATAGAACAAGGAAAGAACGGAAATTATTATTCCATGCTCAAGAGACTGTAGGTCAGTAGTTAGAGGCGGGTCATTTATAAGTCTTATAGCCATAGCAACCATATCAAGGTCGTGCCGGGGAGCACTGGCCAAGAGGTGGGAATTGTATTTCAGATGAGATCAACTTTGAGCCTTATACAGTAAAAGGAGTTGTTGCGATGTGAAGTACTGTTTAGATATGTATAGAAAGCCCAGTTTACGGCCAGCTGTTTTTCTGGCTGACAAAAGGTGGTCAACTCATAAAAGGTTCGATGAAACAGACATCCCTAACATAAAAATAGAGTTTTAAAACTTGAGATCTAGGTCATTCATACTTACAGCAGGAAATTATTGGTTTTTCTAGGCGGACATAAGGCAACACTGACTTGAACGTCTTGACTAGGCCTATTGTTGTGGAAAAACTGAGAAGAACTACTATATGGAGTGCTGTCATCTGCAAAGCAATGGATCGGGTCAGTTGTTAAGAAAATGAATTCATTTATGCATAGCAGGAAAACTGTAGCTATCATTGATCCTTGGGGTACGCCTGCGTTAATAGTAGTTTCTTTCGAAAAGAAGCCATCGACGGCAACACGTATACGTCTTTTATCTAGAAAGCTGGAAATCCAATTGATGAGCGTATCGGATAATCTGAACAATGTGAGCTTGGCAGGTAGGCACTTGAGCCAAACTTGTTCAAAACCCTTTGAAATATCTAAAGCTACTACGACAGTTTCACTGGACCTTTCTAATGTGTTACTCCAAAGTTGGGTGATATATGCAAGAAGATCACCTGTTGAACGACACTGTATGAACTCATACTGGTGGCCATTGAAGTTTATTGGGCTCGAGGAACGAAAATAGTTGGTGGTTGATGGGTTTTACCATGATTTTCGATAGAATGGAAACTATTGGTCAACAGTTTGAGGGATCGGTTTTATCGCCCTTGTTTGGATTAGGTTGGACACTTCCACGATGAGGAAAACTCCCCAGATGACATGGAGATCGAAAAGAGTTTGGACAATACAGATACTAGATCGGGGTACCATTTTTTAAGGACGATAACTCAGAGCTCGAATACCGTCAAGGCCAGTTGCCTGGTTTGAGTCAAGTTTACTGATAATTGACTCTAGGTTCTTGTATCGAAGGTGGATTAGTTTCATAGCGTATGAGGTAGATTTGGGCTACGGTCCAATTTTACCAGAATCATTAAGACATGAATTTGATGCAAAGTAATCGACAAAGAGGGTAGCTTTGTCAGCAGGATCAGCTACTACAGCTCCGTCATGAGACGTCATGGGAGGAAAGGAAGATGTACTAAGGTTTTTACAGATGGCTTTAGCTAAGACCAAAATTTACGACTACCCAAAGGACGTGAGACTAATTCTTTGCATTTACGTTCTTCAAACGTATTTTTGGCTTTGCAACTATTCCTTGCGGTAATATAGTTGGCGTGATTTATGAGAGATTTATTTGATTCCCATTTGGTATAGAGTTTTAAGCTTTTGCGATAATGCATTAGTGCAAGCCCTATTTAACCATGGTTGGAAACGGACATGACCTACGCGATTATGTTTTTTGGGAATGTATAACTCCATACCCATCAAGATAAATTCAATTATTTAAAGAGCAGTCTTTGAAGAGGAAGACCGTTTAAAGCAATTCTCCAACCAGGGGAAGGTTGCAAAAAGTCCCACAGTTTCTACCAGTTAGTTGATTTAAAACACCACATAGTTCTATCTGTTTTTCGAGTAACAGTTCGATTGGGTTCAGAAGAAGTTATTTCGGTTAGGCAGTGGTCTGATTGACCAAGTACCAAGTAGGGGAAGGACTCTAGTTTTATAGGCAAGTGGGTTAGATTTAAGGAGTTGGTCCAGGAGATGTGGAGTATGGTTAGATTTTCAGAGATTCTGATGGGTTCGGAAATCATTTGTGTGAGATCACAGGGTACAGCAAATACTTCAGCACTATGAACTTCGGGATTAGTGGTAGACGAAAATTGAAGCCAATTCGAGTTGTGGCCATTAAAATCTCCCAAAGTTGAGATATCGCAAGATGGAAACTGTGATAAGAGGTAGTCTATTTTCAGACTAAGGTAATCAAAAATATCATGGAAGTTATTATCATTGGGAAACTTATACAAACAACAGTATAATTTCACAAATTGAGGCTCAGAATGTTTGAACCAAATCACGTCGAATTTGTTGTTTTCCAAAGTGCACATCCTCTTAAAACCTACGTTTTCCTTGGTATACGCATATACTCCGCATTTAAGGCGAGAGTTAGAGTGGAGGTTATATCAGGGAAATTGAGGGTCATGCGAATCAGTGCTTCCAGGGAGACTTGTGATTCTGCTAGAAACAGAATGTCCGGTTGCACTTGTTCAAAGTGTATGTGAACAGCATTAAGATTCGACCTGATACCACGCATGTTGAAGTAATGTATTCGAATGTTGGTACTTTGGAGGACCGAGTCATCAGAATGGGACAGGACTTTATTTGCAGCAGATCTTGCTCTTCTTAGTCTGGATTTTGGCCTTGACAAATTTTTGTCCTCCCCAGAATCCTTGAGAGGGATCGACGAATTGATGTGAGAGTGTGGGCGTCTCGCCCTACTCACCTGGGGTATACTGTTTGTTTCAGAACTCGTCATTTTAAGGGTTTAGCCGTTAAAGCGCCACGCTTGGCTAGTGCGTGTTGGCTAGTACATAAGGAATAAAGAAGATAGTGACCGTCAGCACTTACCGAAAGTTTGAGCACCAATATTAAGGAGTCTATGGTAATGGTGGTGTTATTGCACCGGGCGGCATGGGGTATACGTGCCTTTACCTATGAAGTTGTAAAATATTAGAGCTGAAAAGGAAACATTAATTAATTTAACTGCATCATGCAAAAAAATGTGTACGATAGTTGAGTAAATTAACTGCATTGAAAGTAGAACTGAAATTGATTAAGGTAATTAAAAAAAAGATTGTGCATAGGTTACATGGTACCCCAATCTGTTTATGATTAGTTTCGTGGCTGTTGACAGCATTAGGATTAAAATAATTTCTTATTTTGGTTTATAATTTACGTTTCAACTTGCATATTATTGTCATCTTAAGCTAATCAAATTTGTTTTATTATTGTCGTGAATTGCGATAACTTAACGTTTGTTTCTATTTTTTAAATTTCACTTTTATTTAATTGAAATAATGATAATGATCCTGTTAGGTCTACCGGCTTTAATTGCCTACGTTTAGGATTAATTAGTTATAATTATGATTAAATATAGGTAAAAGTTTTTAATTTGCAGTAAAAGAAAATTATAGTATAGGATAATATGTAACATAATTAAACCTAAAATTAAATATAGTACCAAAAATAAAAGTTGGATTAGATTTTGAATTTGCAATCAAAGAAAAATGTTCAAGAACTTACCAGATAATCTACAAGGTGTACTTAGACTTTACACTTCCAGAGGATTTTTTTTTAATTTACGGCCTCTACCATGTATTGTCACATCTTTTGTATTTTATGTTTGTGTCAATATGTCGACAGCAAAATAGGAAGTTTTTTGTCGATACCGCCTACAGTGGATTAACCTTAACTTGTAAAACGTTTCGGCTTCCCGTATCTTTCGGAATTTATGATTTAAGCAACCTAAATGATTGTCATGCAGGCATTTTACCGTCAATTTTTTAAGATGAATTTTTATTAGTACGTTTTTTTAGTGTAGCATTCATATTATTATATTACCTCCGCGGTCTCATGCAAATGGCTCTGTACAAACCGAATCACTTTTAAACCGCACATGTTTAGTACCGTTAACTGTGTTGCGTGATAATCTACTTGCATTTGGATTTGGATGCACAATTTACTTCACGTCTCCATGAACTACTTAATTAATTAAGATTTCGAATGTGTCGCATTTAACAGGTACATGTTTCACTCCCAAGAGAGACATACAAAACAAAAACACAAACAAAAAATTTCTTCACATTTAAATGATAGATTATACTTATTGCCCTGCATTTTTAATTTTGAAAGGTATAAGATTTTAGTAACGTATTTATATATAGTTGGTTATGGCAATTATTTAAGCTAAATTAGCACTTTAAATGATCTAAAAATTATTTATTCTTCAGACAGTAACGTATACACATACGTACTCAACGAGCGCAATTAAAATATGCAATAATTCCATTTAAAATAAACAAGTTGACATCTACTTTCGGTATAACCGAAAGTGTCACAACTGTAAAAATATTTTAGTCTCCCACCAACATTAGTATGTTTTCCCACAATCAATCGATTTGGTTCCCAGTGGGACACCCTGTATAGGCACACGCACATAATATAACTTAATCACAAAGAAATTATTATAATTGCAGTTCAGATAACAGAAAGCATTCTTGCAAATAATTTTTATGAAGCATGTCCATCCACTATTAGAAGAGCGATTTGTCTTCGTATTCGGCTACGTCATTTATAAAGCAATAGCTGATACAATGAATATATGCATAGCACGAAAGGCCGGATGTATGTAGGTTGAAAGGAAATATACATAGAAGAAGTCTTTGTACCTGTTGCATTAAACCCCAAACATCTAAATTGTTAGTCAAGCGCTCGTGCTCCTAACCGTGTACCCATGGTATTATTTTAATAAAAATGTATAAAGCATGTAGTCATCGTTCATGAATTTTATTTTGCACCTTCTATCCGGAATTTTGTACACCCATCTTGTTTGAAATGTTTTTCGTTCACTATCCGCACTGCCAAGTCTGTCGTTTAAACACCTTTTCTTGCTCTTTCATTTTTTATAAGCGTGTTATCTCTATTTTTTAGTTTGTACGATTTCCTATTATCCTCGCCAGGAATATTTACCGCTACGTCACCACATAAAATCATATGATGTAATAAGAAAAACATGGGTCAACATTATTTTCGTTACGATAAATTCTGATTATAAAATATACGTTGATTATCGTAATGATAACGGTTGAAAAATAATATCCTTGAAGTCTAACAAGTGTTTGGTACGTTATGTTTTCAGCCTGCAGGTTATGAAGGTTATAAGTTTATAACGCATTGTTGTCCTATTACAAACAATGCAATTGTCAACAAAATGTAAACATTTAATAATTGCTGCGGAATTATACAAACAGGAGGATGGTTGTACTGTAAGTTGCTGATAAACAATCATACAGTTGATTAGATAATTCAATTTGTAGGTTAAACAATTTGCATGGATCAACTGTCGGGCTGCACTATGTACACCTTGCAAGGCTACTACGTTTATTAATCATAATTTCTTATTGTTGATACCAATTTAGTAGCAACGATGGCCCACAATAATGTGGTATCATTATTACACAAAATGGATTTTAAGTTACGCACCTAAATAAAATGGAACTATTATTCGTACGAAGAAGACATTTCATGTGGAACATAAATTCTATGGGAAATGTGTGAATTAACTTCTTGAGAAGCATTTTACCACAAAATATATTGTAATTACATAATTGAAATATATTACTAATAGAAATTGTATTAAATATGAACTAACACACTTGTATTACTAGTTGTAGATTGTAGAGTCATGCTTGTTAAAGTGTAAAACTTCTAATTGGAGTCCCTATCTACATACGAGCTTCCAGAATAGTTTAAAATGTTAATAATCAGTTCATTAACTGTGATGTCCAACATTTATTCCCGTTTATACCACAGCTTTATTGTTCCTTCAGTATGTCGCACACAATTCTCATACGGTTTTATCACATTGCTGTAAATCTTCGTTCCACATAGCAATTACGTTCTCATCTTTATAGCCATCCCGTTCCATATGCTTGAAATAATATCCGTTTGTGTGTGCCTACACTAATTCTGTCGCATTAAAGTCACGGTGATGGTGGTAATCTTAATACATTGTGTCCATAGCTCGTTTTTTTTGTATTTGAAATGACTTAAATAGACCATACAGCTCGGTTTTGTAGAGTGTGGGATCGTAACTGATGTGATTCTGTGTTAACCAGGAAACTATATTGCCTTTTGTGTAGGATGAAGTTGGTAGCTTTTCAAATAATATTGAATGGTGCATTATCAATTATAATTAGCAAAGGCTCTTCATCGAGTTCGTGATTGTCTTCAGCCGCTTCTGAGCGCTTCTTTAGAGGTCTTCTGCGGCTTCATGTGGGATTGTTTCCCACGTGAGAGGGAGAGGAAGAGAGGAAGAGGTGAGAAGAGAGAGAAAGAAGAGGGAGAGAGAGGAAGAAGGGAGAGAGAGGAGAGGAGAGGGAGAGGGAAGGAGAGGAGAGGAGAGGAGAGGAGAGGGAGAGAGGGAGGGAGAGGAGAGAGAGGGAGAGGGAGAGGGAGAGAGGGAGAGGGAGAGGAGAGAGGGAGGGAGGGAGAGAGGAGAGGAGAGGGAGGGAGAGGAGAGAGAGGAGAGGGAGAGGGAGGAGGGAGAGGGAGAGGGAGAGGAGAGGAGAGGGAGAGGGAGAGGAGAGGGAGAGGGAGAGGAGAGAGGAGAGAGGAGAGGGAGAGGAGAGGGAGAGGAGAGGGAGAGGAGAGGAGAGGAGAGGAGAGGGAGAGGGAGGAGAGGAGAGGGAGAGGGAGAGGGAGAGGAGAGAGGGAGAGGGAGAGGGAGAGGGAGAGGAGAGGAGAGGGAGAGGAGAGGGAGAGGAGAGAGGAGAGGAGAGGGAGAGGGAGAGGGAGAGGGAGAGGGAGAGGGAGAAGGAGAGGGAGAGGAGAGGGAGAGGGAGAGGAGGAGGGAGAGGGAGAGAGAGAGAGGAGAGGGAGAGGAAGAGGAGAGGGAGAGGGAGAGGGAGAGGGAGAGGGAGAGGAGAGGGAGAGGGAGAGGGAAGGAGGGAGAGGGAGAGGGAGAGAGAGGAGAGGGAGAGGGAGAGGGAGAGGGAGAGGGAAGAGGGAGAGGGAGAGGAGAGGGAGAGGGAGAGGAGAGGAGAGAGGGAGAGGGAGAGGGAGAGGGAGAGGGAGAGGGAGAGGGAGAGGGAGAGGGAGAGGAGGGAGAGGAGAGGGAGAGAGGGAGAGGGAGAGGGAGAGGGAGAGAGGAGAGGAGAGGGAGAGGGAGAGGAGAGGAGAGGGAGAGGGAGAGGGAGAGGGAGAGGGAGAGGGAGAGGAGAGGAGAGGGAGAGGGAGAGGGAGAGGGAGAGGGAGAGGGAGAGGGAGGAGGGAGAGGGAGAGGGAGAGGGAGAGGGAGAGGGAGAGGGAGAGGGAGAGGGAGAGGGAGAGGGAGAGGAGAGAGGAGAGGGAGAGGGAGAGGGGAGAGGGAGAGGGAGAGGGAGAGGAGGGAGAGGGAGAGGGAGAGGGAGAGGGAGAGGGAGAGGGAGAGGAGAGGGAGAGGGAGAGGAGAGGGAGGGAGAGGGAGAGGGAGAGAGGGAGGAGAGGGAGAGGGAGAGGGAGAGGGAGAGGGAGAGGGAGAGAGGAGAGGGAGAGGGAGAGGGAGAGGGAGAGGGAGAGGAGAGGAGAAGAGGAGAGGAGAGGAGGGAGAGGGAGAGGAGAGGAGAGGGAGAGGGAGAGGGAGAGGGAGAGGGAGAGGGAGAGGGAGAGGGAGAGGGAGAGGGAGAGGAGAGGAGAGAGGGAGAGGGAGAGGGAGAGGGAGAGGGAGAGGGAGAGGAGAGAGGAGAGGGAGAGGGAGAGGAGAGGGAGAGGAGAGGGAGAGGGAGAGAGAGGAGAGGGAGAGGGAGAGGGAGAGGGAGAGGGAGAGAGGAGAGGGAGAGGGAGAGGAGAGGAGAGGAGAGGAGAGGAGGGTTAAAACTGTTTGCATTTGTAGATAAAATCATATATATATATATATATATATATATATATATATATATATATATATATATATATATATATAT
The DNA here is from genome assembly GCA_036346205.1 of Vesta saturnalis. Classification (NCBI taxonomy): domain Eukaryota; kingdom Metazoa; phylum Arthropoda; class Insecta; order Coleoptera; family Lampyridae; genus Vesta; species Vesta saturnalis. The sequence continues at coordinate 67,488 of JARFJB010002451.1, forward strand.
AATATATATGTAATTACATTTTCTGATTTATAGTAAATATTAATATTTAAGCTGGCGTCGTCATAATGAATGAAGAGCAGCTTTTCATTTCTGTTAAAACAAGAACTTGCCATAGTCAGTTTAGAGAGAGAACACATTCGTGAAGCTACATCCGTCGCGCATTCTAAATATAATCGATTGCTAAAATTTAATAAATACGTAATTAGATTTTAAAATAATGCATTTGATAATAAATAGAAAATAATGTTGTTGACAGGTATGTAAAGCTAATAAAGTAATAAATTAGAAAAAGACTAAGATGTTATGCATTTTGTTTTCTTGTGTGGTCGTTTTTTACCCGGACTGTTAAAACAGGGTTAAATGCAGTTTGAGATATACCCAACGCGCCTGCCACATGCTGTAATTTCGTGATTGTAATGAATTAAGATATGAACACTTATTGCCTACTAACTTCTGGGACAGCAGATATTGATATCAGGGGACCCCCTTTTCTTTCTCCCTCTCGAAATACTGCAGTAAATTTAACAAAAACTGAAGTGCTTGTGTGTGCAAGGTGTGCAGACAGTATGGCAGAGACTAAAATGAATAACAAAGGGAATAGATCTGAAAAGAACTGATTTAAAGTGTGTAATATATGATGATTAAAAGAAGTAAATGTAGGAAATGAGGAAACAGTCAAATGATAAACAAACAAATGGAGGTTATGTCGTATTAGTCAAATGACAATTAAATTCATATGCATATAAAACAAATTAATTTCGCGTTTATAGGTTCACTCTTTCTACTACATTTGCTTATTCAATACCGTATGTCGATTTCGTTAAATTCACTACGTGTTCACCATCTTTATTTAATTCAATGTTTTATATGAGAAGACAGTATAAACAAATTGGATAGCTAGATTCATAAATTAAAGACGTACGTAGCATTAAACATTCCTGGCGAGGATAATGTTTCTTAATAAATGTAAAACCGCTGCTGCTTTTATCAACCTAATTTATTGTCATTCTTAAATGAAAGTTAAGCAAGTATACCAGAAATTTAATTATATTTGTTTTACATTATTATTATTATTATTATTATTATTTACCATTTGATTTAAAACCATAGCTTCCGTAATCCTACTTAAAATCGCTTAACTCTTTTAAATAAAGACATCTTTCGAGTCTTAATTTCATAAATGTACTTAAGAAATATAGTGCGACAGTTATTGGTACAAAGATATCCAATCGAAGAAAACCAGTCTCTATCACGCCATGACAGTATTTAATTTAAATGTTATAGAATATATTCTATTATTTGTGTGTATATTTAATGTTGGTCTAACCATGCTTTACCCCACAATGCTTCATTATTCAGAATGGCAATTGAGTAATTTTATTCTTTTAGACAATTAGTGTTAGTTCTGTAGTACATAATTATAATGTATTATATTTATAATTATTTACTTTAATTACATTATTAACATTAAAAACTGGAAATTGCATTAAACGTTCAAAATTTCATTAAAACAGGAATAATAGTAAAAGTTCGCCTGTGTCTATTAGTAGGTAAAATACACAAATTTTTGCCCAAACTGTATAAACAAAGAAATCGCTTGTAGCCTTAGATATGCCGCTTTCAGCTAAAATTACCATTATAGATTAAAGAAGTATTAAATTTATAATTCTTCAACTGCCATTTTAAAACGTTCAATAGAGATAAGAAATTATACCACTAAAACTATAAGTATCGATTTTACATCTACACGAAACATAAAGCAGGTATGTGGCGACCAAATACACCTTCGGGTACACTGTTGGTATTTTAATATGATTTCTCCCTACTGCTGCACATTATTGGGAATCTGCACAGATGCTACGCAGTCAATCTCAATATTGTGTTCTTTGTTCAACCTCTTGTATTGTATCGCCCTTTTCATCCCGATATCGTACACTTATTGGTTTTAGAATCGGTTGTCGTAACAGCAACTACATATTTTTATAGATTTCAATGTACTGATTGTTGCTTTTCATTATAATTTTTATGTAACTATAAAAATGAAATGAAGAAAAATTAAACTTACATTTTTCAACTACATTCCTACAATAACCAAACTATGTTCACGCAAAACTATATAATGGTTTCTCAATTTTAAATGTAAAAAGCCAGCAAAAGCTTAGATATTCCCTATTTAGGATCGCCAACTAATTACTTTACCATTGCTAAATTCTTATATTGTACACAAGAAATTACACTGTCTTTCATGAAGCTCCCATTGGGATTACGATTAAAAGCAAACAGGAAGAAAAATTTAGAACTATGACATCAGGGTTTGAGCAAAACTCTGTAGTAACAGCATTGTTATTGCACGAAAAGATCCGATGTGGCCAGCACCTAACATTCTTATGCTTATGTTGTAGTATGTTAGCAAATAAGGAAGAGGAAATAACTAAAATTGAATTATCCTTAAAGAAGTGCTTATAGTTGAAAGTTTTTCCGATAAGGCCAAAAGTTAAGTTAGGGAATCCTTTGATTATTAGAACTACAAAAAGGTTCATTAAAAAAATCGTGGAATATTTAAAGATCCTTAATAATGGTATCTTGGCTTATTTGAATTTAGTTAGCAGTTTCTAAGATATTCATAAAATATAATTTAATTTCCTCTATAAGGTATCTCTATAAATTGACTGTAACCAAACCCTATAAAAAACCCTATGTGCAGAATTTCATTAAAACAGGATACTTATTTTTGAAGTTATCGTGACTACCGACACACGCACGCGCACCCGCACAAGCACACGCACACGCACACGCACACGCACACGCACACGCACACGCACACGCACACGCACACGCACACGCACACGCTACACGCACACGCAACGCACAGCACACGCACAACGCTACACTACGCACACAAAGTCGCAACAACGCACATGCACACGCACACGCACAGACTGCTACTGCTTATAGCAGTTCAGCAATCAACACAAATTACGCATTCCCACTAAGGTACTCAAAATTGACTGTAACCAAACCCATAAAAACCCTATGCAAATTTCTACAAACAGGAACATTTAAGTACGACACGACACAGCACACGCACACGCACACGCACACGCACACGCACAACGCACACGCACACGCACACGCACACGCACACGCACACGCACACGCACACGCACACGCACACGCACACACACGCACACGCACGCACGCACACGCACACGCACACGCACGCACACGCACAGCACAGCACACCGCACACGCACACGCGACACGCACACGACACACGCACACGCACCACGCACACGCACACGCACACGCACACGCACACACGCACACACACGCACGCACACGCACAGCACACACGACACGCACACGCACACGCACACCGCCACGCGCAACGCACACGCACACACACGACACACGCACACGCACACGCACACGCACCACGCACACGCACACAGCACGCACACGCACACACAGCACCAACGCACACGCACACGCACACGCACAGCCACACGCACACGCACACACACGCACACGACAGCACACGCACACACACGCACCACAACACGCACACGCACGCAGCACACGCACACGCACGCACACAACACACACACGCACACGCACACACGCACAGCACACGCACAGCACACGCACACGCACACGCACACGCACACGCACATGCGCACACGCACGCACAGCACACGCACACGCCACACACACGCCCACACGCACACGCGCACACGACACGCACACGCAAACACACACCACGCACACGCACACACACGCACACGCACACGCACACCACACGCACACGCACACACGCACACGCAACACGCACACACAGCACACGCACACCACCGCACACGCACACGCACACCGCACACACACGCACACGCACACGCACACGACACCACACGCACACGCACACGCACACGCACACGCACACGCACACGCACACGCACACGCACACTCACACGCAGACACGCATAAGCGCACGCGCACACGTACACGCAAACGCACACGCACATGCACACAAACACGCAGACGCACACGCACACGCAGACGCACACGCACACGCACACGCACACGCACACGCACACGCACACGCACACGCACAGCACACGCACATGCGCAGACTTACACTTACACGCACACGAACACGCGCACGCACACGCACACGCACATGCTCACGCACACGCACAAACACACGCACACGCACGCGCACGCGCGGAGGGAGAGAGAGGGAGGGAGAGAGAGAGACACAGCGTGAGAGAGAGAGATTGATTGATTGATCGATTTAACAATCTCATTGAAGTTAGGTCTTCATAGACCTTTCTTACATTCACACGAGAAATACAACATAATAAAGAACCAAAATCATTATACAGTTCCTAATTCTACAAAATAAATCAGACTTGTCTAAAAAAGGTTAATAGAATTGCACAAACAACAATAGCCTAAGATAATACAAAGAAAAAAAACATGAGTATACATGTACAAAGAATAGGATTAAATCTAGTAAAATAAACAAAGAATAGGTAATTATTATTTCTCTGGAAAATTCAAGTTTAGATTAAGACACATAGTGGTAAAGGGGGACAGGGGAAGAGCGGGTGAGGCGGTGAGGGGGTGCGGGGAAGGGGGGGAGCGTGGATAGGGGGAGAGGGGCACGTGCAGCTGAAGCGCTTTCTGACTTTCGTATCGATAATTCTAGATGCCTGCTTAAAATTCCTGCACCCAATCTTTGCCTGTTTCTTTTTCTTCAGAGTTAAAAAAGTGTTACTTCCCATTTTTTATTGCCAGAGTATATGCCAATGCTGTTAAATCTTTTGTTGTAAGTCCGTGAAGACGACTCTCTATATCAACTATATAGTTACAAAGTTCTTCGTCATCAGAAAATGTTCTTTTTTTGGCCTAAAGGAACTTTCACCGAAGTTGCAGAAGTAGCAGGATCTTCTAGGGCTACTCGAGTTTCTCTAACTTTTCTTTCGAGGGTCGTTTGTGGCAAAGAATATGTTTTCGCCGCTAATTTATACCCCATTTTCGTTTTAACTACAACATTTACTGCATTTTTCATACTCTCCTCACTCCAATTCCCCCTCTCCGTCTTTCTTTTATAATTTTTCACCATTCTGAAACAAGATTAGGTTCAATTAAGTTCACAGAATCATATTGTCTTACGCAAGCATACGCACACACATTCTGACACAAACGCATACGCACAGACACGCGCTCGTAGAGACACACACACGGACATGCACACGCACATTCTCGTATACCCTCACGCACACATACAAAATTGGATACGCACACGTAAATATACACACGCACTCGCACATACACATACATACACACAAATAGACATACACACGTGCACTCTCACACGCAAACGCACACACGCACACTTACCCGCACCCACACACACATCCGCACACGCAGACGTACATATACACACGCACCCACACAAAGACACACTCAAACACATGCACACCGACGCGTGCACGCACACGCAGAGGTACACATACTCACGCACACACACGTATACACACGCACACGTAGTGCCACACGCATATACACATGTACACACGCAAACGCTCACGCAGACGTATATGCAAACGTACACGCATACGAACACACACAGACACGCGCTCGCTCACATATACGCACACACAACCACACATACACCCAAACGGAGACGTACACGTACATTAGCGTATACGCACACGCACACAAACATGGAGATGCACGAGCACACATACACATGCACACGCACACCTATACGCACGTAAACATACATACATGCATACATACACACACACAAACACACACACACACACACACACACACACACACACACACACACACACACACATACACACACCACACACACGCACACTCACATACACACACACACACACACACAAGCACACACACGTACACACACGTACATGCACACACACTCACCTGCACACCCATACGCTAACGCACTCATACGCACGCTAACGCACAGACACGCATCCACTCACGCACGCATACAAGAATCACGCACATACACGTGCGTTCGCACACACAGGTACTTGAACACACGTACACGTATATGCACACACGTACACGTATATGCACACGTCCACGCACTCATATAGGAAACACGCACGCACACGCACTCGCACACTCTAACGCACATGCACACGTACAGACACACGGGCCCGCACATACGCACTTACAGAGAAGGGGGCTCACGCACACGCACGCACACGCACACACACACGCACACGCACACGCACACGCACACGCACACGCACACGCACACGCACACGCACACGCACACGCTCTCGCACACGCACACGCATACGCACATCCACAGGCACACTCATTTGTACCCGCACATACCCATTCGCACGTGCCCACACCAGCACATGCTCACGCACAAGCACTGTAACAATTTAATAACATGCTAACCATATATGTTAAATATAAATCGGGTTATGAATTCCATTCGATGAAAACCTAATGTTTAGGATTTGTTAACAGGATATTGCATTAACTTACATGGTAACAATTACTATGTGTGCTATTATCATGTGGCCCGCATATCGCAAAAGTTGCACACACTGGTTGTCTAAAAGTAATTGCTATAAGCAAATTTTAAAAAGTGATTCTTGGACATTTTTATGATTTAGCATTCATGATTCTTTATAAATATAAAACAGAAAATTTTTATATACATAAAAAGATTCCCTCGAACGAGATTCGAACACATTAAGTTTCTGTCGAATGGAATTCATAACCCCTGCAGTTCAGTTTGTAGAACACTCGTCTAGTTCGAATACCATTTGGGGGGAATCTTTTTATGTATATAAAAATTTATTTAATATTAACTATTTTCATTAGAACCTAAAGAAATTAAAAAAGAATAAATTTTGCTTAAGTAACTGCTTTTTTATTAATATTATTTTTAGTAAATTTTTTGTTTGTCCAGTATAATCTTTATTTCAATGAAAACAAGGAATTTTGTATATAACATTAGAAGAAAATAATGCTAAATCTCTATCTTTTAATTTTGTGCAAAGTATTTTTACCGGTTCGACATTTTTTTTGTACTTTTTTTAAATTATGTTAATTTAGAAAACTTTTAATAAAATACTTAATTTTTTTGTTTTTTTAATGGTGTATTTTAAATTATACAATCTAAACTACCCAAAAAAGATAAGTATTTTATTATGTGTGATAATGGGGAAAGTTTACATTTTCATATAAAAACTTTTATTAATTTAGGAGTTAATTCAGGAATAAATGGAAGTGATCCGAAAATAAAATTTGGTATTGTATGATTTAAATTAGTCGATACATTAATAGAAATATCAGAATTTGGTGTATTATAAAGTAATTTAGTAAGCAATGAAGTAGGGTAAGAATTGTTGGATAATATGTTACATCATCCTTGCCATCTACACGCTGTTATACAATCTCTCGTTACAAGATCTTTTAAACTCACAGACAACATAAGTAAATATGTCTAAATTAGAAACATTACAGAAATATTACTATAAAATGGCTATAAATAAGGAGTTATCAATAAAATCTTAAGAAAGAATAACCGAGCGAATATTCAAACCAATCAAGGAGATAACAGAAGAAGCAAGACATTAGTAATATTTTCCTAAATAAAAGGAATAACTGACACTATCGCTAGGAAGTTTCCAAAAGATCAATTTTATACAGTTTTTAAACCACAAAAAATACTCAGAAAATTCTTACCTAGTCCAAAATATACTATGCACGGTAAAGATTAAGGAGTGTACGAAATCCCTTGAAGTACATACAAATGCAGCTATATTGGACAAACGAATCGAAGAATTTCTGTTCGAGCTGAAGAACATAAAGTAGCCATTAGTCAAAAGAACCTATCGTCCTCGATAGCAACTCATAAGACAGAAAATGGACATGTAATCAACACAGATAATATTAGGCTGTTACCTCGAGCAGATACACTAACAAAACGTATAATTAGAGAAGCCATAGAAATCGAAAAACGACCAGAAGCATTAATAAGAGAGATGATGGCCAACGTTTACCTTCTGTGTGGAAAGCTATTATCCACAGCAACACACATCCTTCTGCATCTCGTCCACTCATAACTTCAACAACTTGAACAACAGAGTAAAAAGGAATATTACAATCGACCTCTAACAAGAAGATGAGCTCATCAAAAAACAATAATTTAAATCTAGCAATCTAAGATCAAACTTATGTCACAAAAATATGTTGTCAATTTAATGTAATTCTTGATAAAGGGTTCAAAGTTACGAACCCGAAACATAGAAGCAAATATAGATTTCTGCAATAATGGAACATAACATTGACCGTGGAAATTTAAATCAATATATATATATATATATATATATATATATATATATATATATATATATATACATATATTTCTAACTATTGCCTGTACCGTAGATTACTGACGTTGCTTATAGTTCATTTACTAAATGAATACAGATACATGAAAAACATTTTTTTTTCAATGTATGGTAGGTGTTTCTCAATTATAATTTCATTAGGTAGCAAATTCATTTTCCAGTAGATGAAGATTATTAAAACCGTCTAAGGTTAACATAAGTATTACGTTTTGATACTTACGGAAACGGATTATTAAATCAGTCAATTTTTGTACGCTATTTTGGAGAGCCAGTAGAAAATATATTAATGCAAGAAAATAGAAAGTAATTTCCAGAAGAACAGCTACTAATACGAAATCTAGTGAAAATTTCTTATATCGGGTTGATCAAAGCGCTAAAGTTTCCTTAATAGATGTATATGAATTTATGTGAATGTGTAATATGTGTAATATACGTATTATCATAAACAGTATGTCAGCACCAGTCATAACCGTAAGACCTTTTGAATAGAAGTTTCTGAAAATTTTCTTAATTTGACTTGGGATTATGGGAATTGTGCATGATATCCGGTATGCAACAACCGTAACAAATCCTCTCCAATCGGAAAAAACTTGGAAATGTTTATTATAATAGCATTTTTACGTGTTTGGTTTTATGAATATCTTGATCGACTCGCTTTCAATAAAAATTCATTATCTCAGAAACACCTAATAATTAATGTTATGTGGTTGAACTTTATTAAATAAACATGTGTAAGTAATTATTATTAATTGTAAATTACAATACGTGTATTTTATAAGCTCTAAAGAGTTGCCTTCTGAAAGAAATTTAATCTCTAAACTGAACGAATCGCCTACTCAAATTATAGGTTATTACAGAGTTTGTGATCACAGGTGTACTACTACACCAGCAATACAACACGAAAGTAAAATTAGTGGGTTATTGTTTAAAACACAGCGACGGAATAAATTTCTATGTACTGATAAATGGGCTTATATGGGAACATTAATTGCATTTACGTGCAACTCGTACATTAAAATAAGTTTTTGCATATAATTTATGTTTAATAAATGAACGTGTCACGTGGTTAAAGCTAAATCGCTTTTCCTGTCTGCAGTCAAATTTTGCAATTTCCGTTATGATTCGTGCTTATAATTTTGTCGCCCAAATATCTTAATGTATTTAAATTTCCATTTGAGGGTACTTTTCAAAATGGGATCGGTCTTTACCCCTAAGTTATTATTTCATTTATATATTTTTTTATTTCCGCTTTGACGAAGGAAATAAATGCGATTGAAAATGTTGATACAATCGTCTGAAAATTTGTACCCCAATGTTCACATTTTCGTATTTAATCGCATAATTCTAATAATATTTCAAAACCATATGATTTATGTAAGGTACAAGTTTCATCATTTAAATTTTTTCTTCATATTACATATCTGATTCCGAGCAAGGTTCTGATTTACTAAATTTTTGGAAGCATCTACGTTGGTAATTACATTAAACGAAACACATTAAATAACATGCAAAATGTAAATGAAACAAGAATAGAAACAGCACGAAACACAGCGAAAGTAGTTTTAGTCATTCAAAGCAATCATGAAGAAAGTTATTCTTTCAGTAGGAGGAAGCTAATTCTCAATACACTGTGTAAGATTTCTTTTGAATTTGTGTAAGCTACAATACGCCATACTAAATGTGGTTTCAATAATTGTAACAGACACATACAAAGAAATTGTATGTTATGTAGGGTGATCTGTGAGGTAAAATATAAAATTACACGACGTGTTCCTTAGGTAAATTCGAATCGAAAATGTCTTTGTGAATATGGATCGCAAATGCTACGTTATAGAGACATGACGTATTAAATTTAATTAAATTTGAAAGAGCAAGATCCGAAATATAGCGGATAACCTCTCTTATTAAAAAAAATTATAATAAATATTCAAATTAAAAACGAATTGAAAAATATCTGGTGTGGAACAACCTAGACCTTCCAACCTACAAAGTGAAACAAAAAGAAATGAGATAATTTTAATAATAAACTTTTTAGGTTGATTGTGCAACCCTCCTTTTTAATACGTTTGTAACGAAAATTGACAACATTGTAAAAAAGCAATAATCTTTGCCAGATCGACATTTAAACCTTCATGTCAGAAAAAAAATTCCAAAGTCGTCCTGTTGCTTAAAATATAAACACAGATTAAATATTAAACTTGCAATACTATTTCATTAATTTTACCGATATATATGTATATATGTATATATGTATATATATATATATATATATATATATATATATATATATATATATATATTTCTTTTTTATGATTGTGGACCTGAAAAGGCTAAATTTGGCCTATCGTGCTAAAGCACTCAGGAACACTTAGAAGAATGGATAATGAATTGCCAATAGATGCCTATGAACAGCTACCTTAAATTTTCTCATATCATAAGTGAGAGGAAAGCAGGAACTAGGGAGATCATTCCAGAGTTTAGAAACCGTGTAGAAAAATGTGGATTGCGCCCATTTGGTACAAGTGGAGATTTGTGCTGCATACTGATGATGTGAATGAGCGAAACGAGATAGCCCGAGATGGTATCAAAGAATATAAGTCAGCAGCACAATAGCCGTTGTAATAACGATAATACAAAGAAAGCACTGAAACCATACTTCTATGCTCAAGAGACTATGTTAGACGTCAAGGACGGGTCATTAATAAGCCTAATACGATCAACGATATCGAGAGCGTATTGGGGAGCACTAACCCAGAGGTGAGAATTATATTCCAGATGAGGCCGAATTTGGGCCTTATACAGCAGAAGGAGTTGTCGAGAGGTAAAGTACTGCTTAGATCTGTACAAAAAGCCTATTTTACGAGCAGCTGTTTTGGTAGCTGACAGAAGATGGTCAACTCATGAGAGATTTGAAGATACAGTCATACCCAATAGAGTAATAGAGTCTGAAAGCTTAAGAACTGAACCATTCATACTTACAACAGGAAATGATCGATCTTTTTTGGCGGATACAAGGCAACACTGAGTTTTGTTAGCATTAAATTAAACTAGATTATTGCTTCTCCCATTCGAGAATAGGTTGAATGTCTTTGTTGATTGACTTTGCTATTTCAGCTTTAATTTCTTGATTTGACATAGAAGGTGGATTAGCACTATGAGTAGACTAAGATGAACTACAGTGAAGAGTGCTATCGTCAGAAAAGGAACGGATGGGGTTAGTTGTTGAAGAAATAAGGTCATTTATGTACAGCAGAAAAAGTATAGGCGCTATAACGGATCCCTGTGGTAGGCCCGCGTTAATGCTAACTTCTTTTGAAAAAAAGCCATCAACTACAACACGTATTCGTTTTTTATCAGGGAAACTAGAAACCCAGTTGACAAGCGTATCATTTAACCCAAACGAGGTAAGTTTGACAAGTAAACACTTTTGCCAAACTTGGTCAAATGCCTTTGAGATATCTAAAGCGACTACAACTGTTTCAACGGACTGCTCTACTGTATTGTTCCAAACTTTGGTCACATATGAAAGAAGATTACCTGTTGAACGACTCTGCCTAAACCCATATTGGTGGTCACGAAGGAGTTTGTTAGTTTCTATAATAACAAAATTAATCGGCGCCAGTATAATAACAAAATTAATCGGCGCCAGTATAATCTGCTACTTCTAAACTATTAGCAATTGTTCAAATAAATTTAATTAAAAAATATTAATAAATAACAATCGCCACTGCCGTTGGCCCAGTCGGTAGATTAAGATAGGTAGGTCCTAATAAAATGATTGCTCAAATACCTTAAATGCTGCTTGATTCTAATCTGCTTAATTATTTTCTCTTCACCTAATTAATAAAAATGCAATGTAAAAAAAAACAATAAAATGTAAACTCGAGCGCCAAACTATCTTTATACGGAATAGTTAAACCTAGTTAGTAACAATAATAGCTTTTATGAAAATAAAAAAATAACAACGTGCAATTATGTTTATTACCATAATGATGATTAAACAAAATTGGTCTTAAAACTATGCTTATAGTAAAGAAAAAGAAACAATCATTATATAAATAGTGCCTAAAAAAAGCAAATGTTTTAATTTAAAATATAACAAGCTAAAAGATCTCTTACCATCTAAACCGATGGCACTTCTGCACAAAAATTTAGGTGAAAACCACCAAAACAACTCGCTTCCTGCTTCAGCTTACATCAGGAAGTGAAGTAAATGTAGGCTTCGAAGTTAGATCATGTCAAATGAAGATTACGCGTTGCGCAGATCAAATAGTCAGAATACAATTTTTTTAAGGAAAGGGAAATATAACTCTTTACGAAATATACACTTAAAAAGATATTTAATATGAAGATATGCAAATTAAGTTGCCTACCTCATTCCTATAATGCAAAACTTAAAAACTCTTTTCTTATATTTACTACTAAATGAATGAAAGATCTAAAATTAAAGTATTTTTAATACAATAAAAAAAGGGTTGTTACATTTCAAGGAACGTAAGCAGTTGCTGATTGATAGTAGTTTTCCATGATTTTAGACAAAATGGAAGTGATGGCAATTGGTCGGTAGTTTGAGGGATCGGTATTATCGCCTTTTTTGGGAATAGGTTGAACATTTGCAAACTTCCATGATGAAGGGAATTACCCAGAAGACATAGACATCGTATAGAGCTTAGATAGGACTAGTACTAGTTCGGGGAAACATTTCTTTAAGACAATAGCTGGGATACCGTCTGGGCCAGTCGCCTTATTGAGATCATGTATACATGATCGATTCCAAGAGTCAATCCGAATAATTGTGAGCGCGTGCGTGGGTAAGAGCATTTGCGTTTGCGTGTGGAGTACGTGTGCGCTGTCAATAAAATTGTTTTCAGAACTGATATGTGTGTGTGTGTGTGTGTGTGTGTGTGTGTATGTGTTTGTGTTTGATTTTATTGTAATTATGTGTTTGTTTTAGTTTATGTGTTTTGATATAATTTATTTAATGTATGTATCTGTGTCTGTGATTTGTGTTTGTGTTTGTTTGTGTTTTTGTTTGTGTTTTTTTGTGTATGCTGCTATGTAAATTGTGGTTTTGTTTAGCTTGGTTATGATGTCTAGTGTTCGTAATGTGTTTATGACTGATTCGTGTTCGTGTTCGTGTTCGTGATCGTAAGTTTTTGTATTCGTGTTCGTATTCGTGTACGTTCGTGTTCGTGTTCGTGTTCGTGTTCGTGTTCGTGTTCGTGTTCGTGATTCGTGTTCGTTCGTGTTCGTGTTCGTTCGTGTATGTTCGTGTTCGTGTTCGTGTTCGTGTTCGTGTTCGAATGGTTCGTGTTTGCTTCGTTGTTCGTGTTCGTGTTCGTGTTCGTGTTCGTTTCGTGTTCGTGTTCGATCGTTGTTCGTGTTCGTGTTCTGAAAGTTGTTCTGTTACGTTTCTTGTACGTATTATAGTTTCAAACCGTGTTCGTGTTCGTCAGTTCGTGTTAACGTGTTTTGTTTTTCTGTTCTGTTCCGGAAGTTTATCTGTCCGTTCCGTGTCGTCGGAGTCTAACGTGCCCGTGCCCGTGTCCGTTACGTACATTTTCGTGTTCGTGTTCGTGTTAGTGTAATGAATGTAGTTATATCTGTGTCCGTGTCCGTCCGTAGTGACGGTGTTTGTAACCGTGCCCGTGCCCGTGTCCGTGCTGTATCGTGTCCGTATCCGTGTCTGTACCTGTCCGTGTCCGATGTCCGTGTCCGTGTCCGTCCGTAGTCCGTGTGTGTCCGTGTCCGTGTCCGTGTACGATGTCCGTGTTCCGTGACCTCGTCTCGTGTCGTTGTGTTCACTGTCCGTGTCCGTACCCTTCCGTGTGATGTCCGTTCATCCGTCCGTGTCCGTTGTTCCGATGAAAATTCTTGTCGGTCTGTGATTCCTGCCCTGTCCGTGACCGAGTTTCGTTGGTTTGCTTTTGTTGTTTGGTTTCGTCGTTGCGTTTGCGTTTCGATCGTGTTGTGTTTGTGTTTGTGTTTTGATGTTTGTGTTTGTTTGTGTTTGTGTTTGTGTTTGTGTTTGTGTTTGTGTTTGTGTTTGTTTATGTGTTTGTGTTTGTGATATGTTGATTTGTTTGTTTGTGTTTGTGTTTGTGTTTTGTTTGTGTTTGTGTTTGTGTTTGTGTTTGTGTTTGTGTTTGTGTTTGTGTTTGTGTTTGTGTTTATGTGTTTGTGTTTGTGTTTGTGTTGTGTTTGTGTTGTGTTTGTGTTTGTGTTGTGTTGTTTGGTGTTCGTGTTCGTGTTCGTTTCGTGTTCGTGTTCGTGTTCGTGATCGTGATCGTTTCGTGTTCGTGTTCGTGTTCGTTTTCGTGTTCGTTTCGTGTTCTTCCGTGTTCGTGTTCGTGTTCGTGTTCGTGTCCGTGTCTTGTGTTCGTTATGTGTTGTTTCGTGTTCGTGTTCGTGTTCGTGTTCGTGTTTAGTGTCTTGTGTTTATGTCTGTGTCCGTTCCGAGACCGATGTCCGTGTCCGTGTCCGTGTCGTGCCGGGTCCTTAACTCCCGTGCCCGTGTCCGTGCCTGTATCCGTGTCCGTATCCGGCCTTGTCCGTGTCCGTGTCCGTCCGTCGTCCTGTCCGTAGTGGGAAAGGTCTAACAAAAATCTTGATTAAAACGAAAATACTAAAAAAAAAACTATAGGGTTTATTTTTAATACGATTCGCATTGGTAAGTTAAATTATAAACTTTTTTGAGACTTATTATTATATTTGTTTCTAGTGAATAAACTTTTTTGAGATTACCAAAATAACACTTAGAAAATTTTGGAGATTTTTAATAATTTCCTATATTTTATTGTTTTATTTTTAGGTATAAAAAAGAGGGGTTTAAAAGTTAAAGAGCCGGCCTAATTTTAAAACATTTTTGAAAACCTATTACAAGATTAAATTCAATGAACTTAAATTAGTTCAATTGAAATCACAACCTGGAGTTTTTAAATAGCAAAAATAGCATAATATTAAAATTATAAAATAAAAACCTGCCGTAGGGCAAAATAACTAATTCATATTTTTCATAAAAAAAAAAAAAAAACAATGATAACTAAATTAAAAAAAAAAATTTTCAAAAAATGTAAATAAAAAAAAATAACAAAAAATTTATTAAAATAAATCAACGTAAAATTGAAACAAAAATCTTGAAGAGAATGTCGAAGTTAGATCATGTCAATGAAGATTAGTTGCGCAGATCAAATAGTCAGAATACAATTTTTTAAGGAAGGAAATATAACTTCGAAATATACACTTAAAAGATATTTAATATGAAGATATGCAAATTAAGTTGCCTACCTCATTCCTATAATGCAAAACTTAAAATTTTCTTATATTTTACTAAATGAATGAAAGATCTAAAATTAAAGTATTTAATCAATAAAAAAGGGTTGTTACATTTCAAGGAACAGAGTTGCTGATTGATAGTAGTTCATGATTTTAGACAAAATGGAAGTGATGGCAATTGGTCGTAGTTTGAGGGATGGATTTGCCTTTTTGGGAATAGGTTGAACATTTGCAAACTTCCATGATGAAGGGAATTACCAGAAGACATAGACATCGTATAGAGCTTAGATAGGACTGGTACTAGTTCGTGAAACACTTCTTTAAGACAATAGCTGGGATACCGTCTGGGCCAGTCGCCTTATTGAGATCATGCTTACTGATGATCGATTCCAAGAGCTTGTCCGATATATGTGACGCGTGCGTGGGTAGAGCTGTGCATTGCGTTGGTGTTGGTTTACGTGTTGGTCATGTCCTTGAGTTTGTTTGTGTGGTTGTGTTGTGTTTGTGTTGTGTGTGTGTGTGTTGTGTTGTGTTTGTGTTTGTGTTTTGTGTTTGTGTTTGTGTTTGTGTTTGTGTTTGTGTGTTGTGTTTGTGTTTGTGTTTGTGTTTGTGTTGTGTCTTGTGTTTGTGTTTGTGTTTGTGTTGTGTTTGTGTTTGTGTTGTGTTTGTGTTTGTGTTTTGTTTGTGTTTGTGTTTGTTTTGTTTGTGTTTGTTTGTGTCTTGTGTCTTGTGCTTGTTGTGTTTGTGTTAGTGTTCGTGTTCGTGTTCGTGTTCGTGTTCGTGTTCGTGTTCGTGTTCGTGATCGTGTCGTGTTCGTGTTCGTGTTCGTGTTCGTGTTCGTGTTCGTGTTCGTGTTCGTGTTCGTGTTCGTGTTCGTGTTCGTGTTCGTGTTCGTGTTCGTGTTCGTGTTCGTGTTCGTGTTCGTGTTCGTGTTCGTGTTCGTGTTCGTGTTCGTGTTCGTGTTCGTGTTCGTGTTCGTGTTCGTGTTCGTGTTCGTGTTTCGTGTTCGTGTTCGTGTTCGTGTTCGTGTTCGTGTTCGTGTTCGTGTTCGTGTTCGTGTTCGTGTTCGTGTTCGTGTTCGTGTTCGTGTTCGTGTTCGTGTTTGTGTTTATATCTGTGTCTGTGTCCGAGACCGTGTCCGTGTCCGTGTGCGTGCCCGGGTCCTTAACCGTGCCCGTGCCCGTGTCCGTGTGCGTGTTCGTGTTCGTGTTCGTGTTCGTGTTCGTGTTCGTGTTTGTGTTTATATCTGTGTCCGTGTCCGTGTCCGTGTGCGTGCCCGGGTCCTTAACCGTGCCCGTGCCCGTGTCCGTGCCTGTATCCGTGTCCGTATCCGTGTCCTTGTCCGTGTCCGTGTCCGTGTCCGTGTCCGTGTCCGCGTCCGTGTCCGTGTACGTGTCCGTGTCCGTGTCCGTGTACGTGTCCGTGTCCGTGACCGTGCCCGTGTCCGTGTCCGTGTCGTTGTCGTTCACCGTGTCCGTGTCCGTACCCGTGTCCGTGTCGATGTCCGTCTCCGTATCCGTGTCCGTGTCCGTGTCCGTGTCCGTGTCCGTGTCTGTGTCCGGTCCGTGTCAGTGTCCGTGTCCCTGTCCGTGACCGAGTTTGCGTTGGTGTTCGCCTTTTCGTTCGCGTTTGCGTTCTCGTTCGCGTTCGCGTTTGCGTTCTCGATCGTGGTTGTGTTTGTGTTTGTGTTTGTGTATGTGTTTGTGTTTGTTTGTGTTTGTGTTTGTGTTTGTGTTTGTGTTTGTGTTTGTGTTTGTGTTTGTGTTTGTGTTTGTGTTTGTGTTTGTGTTTGTGTTTGTGTTTGTTTTTGTTTTTGTT
>JARFJB010002451.1:90000-207500 GCA_036346205.1 Vesta saturnalis
GTTAATGAATTTTATTTTAGGTGTACATGATTACATGTATTTATGTTTATAAATGTTTACAATACGTAAAAAAACAATCTTAATTACCTTTGAACAACATGGGATTATACATAAACTGTGGTCTCGACGTAAGAACTTGGAAACAAAAATCACGTTATGTGTTACGGTATAAACTGGCAGTAAGACTAGGTAACAGATAAACTTTCGCACGATTAGCCACTGGCCGAATGTGAGTCAGATGTTAATTAATTTGTACACTGAAGGATAGTATACCAGACATAAGTCAAAATAGGGGTAGAAATTGTCATAAAACCGGAAATGGGCGCCAGGATATTTGAAATGTCATAATAGGGGACGAAATGCCTAATTTCGATAGTTTACAGTTGGGTCAAAATAACCAAATAACTTGCTTACCTATGCGTAATCTCCACAGGCGGCCCCAGGACCAACAGATCTTTCGCCAATCTGAAAGGCTTGAGAACCAATATTTGCACACTTAAATAAGATAGTAGCGGGCTACAAAAAAATCAATTACGTCTGTGATGAACAATGTCTAAAATAATTTCACCTTGCCAAACAAAAATATAGTAATATAATAATAGTAAAAAAAACGCTTTAACTGTATACACATTCCTTTGAAATCGAATTCCTCTAATTACGTTTGATTGTGCTCAATTCATAAACAAAACAAGAAAGAAAAATCCAAAATTTATAGGCTTCTAAATGTATGTTACATTTAAATCAACCTTTGAAAACTTTCGGTCGTGTTTAGTTCATTCAAAACAAACTCGATATAATTATGTTAATTTAATGTGCAAATTAAACAATAAATACGTAAATTGCTTGTCCTTCGACGCTGAATAATCATGGGTTCACAAAACAAAAATAACACAAGTCCAATAACCTAAATAAATATAATGTACATGTAATAAATACAACATAAGAAATTGGTAGACAATGTAAATGTAAAAAAAACGGCATCAAACAACTTACTTAAATTGGGCTGGTCCTCTAGCTAGAGTATGCAACAAATCGCCTTCTAACAGCCCTATACTAATTTCAATATAACCGTTTATCAATTTTGTATAACATCAAAAAAAATACACTTCAAATAAATGTGGCTAATTCTCTGCATGAAAGCACTGGCCTACTAAAAGAAAAGTCGTGAGTTCTTGCACTTATTTTACACCTAAGTAACATCATAATCCTAAAGAAAAAAACACCCAAAATTTTATATAAAATTCGACAATCACCACATCCAAGAAAAACATTTGCTTTAACTATGCTCCTCAAGCGAAACTATTTACAGTACATTACTTATTCACTTTGTATCAATACTATACAAGCTCGGGTTAATTCTTATAATTTTAAATTACAAAAAAATTTATTTATTTAGCAGCACGTTATTTGTTTACGAGCGCACTACGAATTTATTTTTTTGTAACTTTGAAACGAACGTTGTATTTTTCCGCAAAATAAAATCGAAGTCTTCTCGAGAGGAAAGCGCGAGCGCTAGGTGTTTAACACTCAGCACTATTCTGGATCTCGATACATATAGTCCTAAGGACTAACTTAACGTCACAATAGATTGACGTCGTGAAGATTGAACAATTACATGATCCCTTAATGGAATTTTGGAAGATGAAGAGCACCTTTTAACGGTAGTTCTTTCTACACGAGCCTAGTGAGCGTTGTTTTACGGTACCCTCTACGTCACCGTAGCAAAACAAAACTGTACGATAAAAACGTTACTTTCGGCCACATTGGTTTTTCAACCACCTCCACTCTAATTTGCCCCAAAAAATTAAATATGCCAATCTGCCCATACACGAAGCCTAAATTCAAAAAACCTCGGAAGAGATTGCTTTGTCAGCAAGCCTGTTTCTCCTCGAACTCTTATTTGAGAAATTTGATATTTAAACCCTTATCAATCGGAGCGGTGCCTATCTGGCGGCTAACTAGAACCTTTGCAAAAGATGTACCTTACAATGTAATATCTGAATACGTTCTTTTCATTAACTATTTTATATGACGCAATCCCAACTTGATTTAACTAAATTAAAATACGAAATGTATTTCTACAAAACTATCCCTATTTACAAATATACTAATAGAAAAAATAATGAGAACATTTATTCTAACAAAAACTAATCTAACAATACTCTAATTGTCACCTGTGAATAAAACGTAATTCTACAAATAAAAATTTCTATGCAAAAATATCTCCAAACCCAAAAAAAAGGCTATCAAATAAAAACTCGGAAAAATTTACACTCTTTTAACTTGAAATTTAAAAAAATTGAACAAAACCAGCTTAGCTACTGCGTGATCTATCAAATGTATCTTCATGCAAATACATGTATGATTTCGAGCATAATCATTTAATTGTAATTTAACCTTAAGATATTAATTTTTAGTTCTGTGAGTTCTGTGTTCTTTTTCTGTATTTTAACAGCAATAAAGTTAGTTATTACAATTTATCAAAAATCAAAAATCAAAACTTTAAAACGTAAATTGTAAATTTCATAAAGGGGAGAGGATGCACAGATATTGGTTAAATAAATACGTTACCTGTTACATGAGATTCATACTGCTGCAGAATCTGCTTTGACATGTAAAGAAATACTACATCATGCAACATTCGATGAAGTATAAACTGAAAATTTGCCTATAGTAGGAACTCATGTGTAAACAAAATAATTTTATTAGAATTTTATTATAGGTATAACAGAATAACAACTCTCTTTCACATATATTTAATTGACCCTAGACCTACAACAAAAACGTTCCGGTTAAACTTTAGGAGAGGAGGAGCGGAATGAAATACCATATCTCATAATATTGTATGTGATTCCTTTTCAAACGCAGTTTACCATCCACTATTTAACAAAAACGTTTTACTTGTTTTGTGGCCTCTTCAAGGGTTATATCTTTTCTAGCTACGGAAGGCACATATTTTACCTCAACCAAGCAGTCTTCAACTATTAACTCTGTAACATTTTTTTAAATTATAATTTTTCACCATTCTCTGTAAAAGATAAAAATATATACCATGTGAACTGGCTGCTAATAAACCATGTGTTATGTCGACATGTAATCCACTAGGCTCAACCACCAAATTTTGCTTTTTTGCAAATAATGCAATCGCAATTTTCTCATGCACTCTTCCAAACTTCATATCTTCATTGTCAATGCCCGATGAATACAAAGTCGCTTTAACAAACCCATAGCATGGCGTGTCTCGTCTGTTTCTAATAATTTTGCCAAACATTGACGCAGTTAATCGGTCTGTCCTCTCATTTTTATAATGGGTTATCGAATTGTCCAATGGTAGCATTTACTATTTCGTCCCTATCGATAGGCGAAAGTTGAATAATAGGATGAACTTTCCGAAACTGTTACAAAATGCGGAACCTGATCACATCGGCCACTTTTCACAACGGCCACCTAAGATTTTGTTTTCATAGCCACAGTGCCATCAAGAGCCCCTAGGGGAAAATGCTAACATTTACTCACTTTGACCAGAACTCACTCGGTGCAATTTCTTACGTAACTTATTACTTAGAGTAAAGTAACCAGAGATTATACATGGTTTTTTGCATGGGGAGAAAATCTAGTTACCGTTGCACAGTCAAGCGTATGGTACGTTTTAAGGCCAGTGATGAATCATAGTATATTATATACCAGCACACTAAAGTAGAACTTCGGAGAAAAGATTGAGCGTAAGCGAGGGTAACAATCACTGAACGTATTAGAATGTAGTTTAACTCTGTATTACGTACACTATTTTTTTGCACCGAAGGAATTAAAACAGAAATTTATAGAACAATTAACTGTACTGCCTTTCTATCTAAAATCCTCGCAATTGCACTTAAGTTTATTTCGAAAAAATTGCACTTGAGAATGTTAATATTGTCTGATACCTTCTTATAATTGATTTTCCAAAAATGACCGACGGTATCTGGATTTTTAAGGCTGACAAATCGCTCTGTTAAATAAAAAATTCAAAATATATCTTTTTTAATATTTGAAAATGGATTGACTAGTTATGATTTTCTTGATGGGAGAGACAAGCTTAGTTAAAACACTGTAAGGGTATAGCTGTGTCTGTTACGTGGTTTATTTTAAGTACAGTAAGTGAAATGAGATACTATTGTGAACAAATACAGTGGGAATGCATTTTTCGCAATAATTGATACCAGATATAAAGCCTTTTATTAATTTCTGTAAGTAAACGTGTATTGTATACGTATTACATCTATATCGTTAATATTAGCTTTGTTCCAACAATGGAAGAAGTAACGACGATTTTTTGGAATGATTTATCTTAAATTTTTTAATGTTTCTTCTACTTTTTGATATTCCGCAACGTTTTTTAAAAGTCTTTTTATTGATTGATCTGAACTTTCAAAATGTTGCTCACTTTTTCAGCAACCACTTTTGAAGTCTGAGAAAGATGCAGTCATGAAGCCATTTTCTTTAATTTTAGCTGAGACCAATGAACTTTTCATTAAAAAAATCATTTACAGGAATTTCTTTGACAATGACACGAATCGAATTGCGTTTTCTAAGAGAGGATACAAAATCATTGAAATCCTAAACCTTACTGGATTTGTTAATGATAATTCTACCTGATGGTGGAAACCATCCGCTGATACAAAGGAGTGGTCTGGTTCAGAGTAATTAATTTTCATGTGCCTACATTTTTGTTGTTGATGACGTTACTGAGAAATGGAAAGAAAAGCCAGTTCTTGTTCTGAGAAGTGCTCAGCATCCCAGTTGAGCAATAAAAAAGAGAAACATGTGCTAATTCTTTCATCCTTACTTCTTCCTAGTAAGGCTTCATGCCATGGTGCAGTATATGATTTACTTATTCGAAATTTTTCCAAAGGCACAAAACTTTCGTTGTACATAACTATTCGTTGGTTAAAAATTGCCCTTTTAAACATTTCTATGCGTGGAAGTATGATCACTATTTGTAGGTCTGCAGAAACCTTTTCACTCCATAATTTGGGTTTATTTTCGGAGTTTTGTCTGTACAATTCTCTAGATATTTTGACTCTATTGATGGGTGCGTCCCATTTCTGACATATTTCACAATCCTGGCTAATATTTACCATAGTACGATGATAATCATCTAGTTTGAATCCTTCACAAACCTCACACTCTTCGTGACCCAGATTCGTAAAAGATATATTTTTGGATTTGACAGCTACCTAGTAGGAGCACTTTTGATCTGGTAGTGTTTCTAGAAAGTTTCGGTATGTAGAATTAATAGTGATACCACTTGATAGACAACGACTATTTGGCGCACATTCCCGTTGATATGGGTTAAAGCTCTCAGTATGACCTTCAATGTTGTTAGTGCCAATTTCTATTTTCCAAGGAGTGTGAACTCGTTTGTAAACTTCTGGAACGAGTGTTTGATTTTTTTTCCTTACAAATCCCATCATTGATCTTTGATAACCTAGTGTGGTTTAAAAAAAGACCTTACATACGCATTGTCTGTGGCCTCTCTGATTTTTAAAAGAATAGTCAAAAGTATTTTTTCTAATTACTGACTCTCCTGCACTCCTTTTTTTCTCATTAGTCCTGGATATAGAATTTAGGACAAAAGTTTTTCGCTTTATGACTCTAATACATTTCGTTGATTTTTTCTCTAATGTCCTATTCAATGTTTGCTAAACATTTCTTTTCACATTTGGAGATATTACATGGTACTCCAACCGTATGTTTTACCCTAATTGATTCATATTTGGATGTTCTTTTTGATGCTACTAGCAGTTTTTGTTTACGTCATTTCCTTATTTGCCCCTTTTTGGTATATTGCACCGTATCTGTAATTATAAGAATTTAAATTGTGGATATAACTAACTACCTTGATCTTCATCGTTCTCATGTTCTGAAAGAACTGTACTGAGTGGGGTCTCTGGCAAATGCGTCACTCCTCCCGCCTCGGCCACTAAGATATGCTCTGAAAAGTAAGTTGAAACATATGTAATCCACAAAACAAGTGATAACGTCCGATCACTATCACTTTAGACTGCAGGATTATCAGCTTAACCTAAGCAGTGATTGCTTGGACACCATCCTAGATGAATGGATAATCATTGCTTTGCAGATCTATAAAGTTAGTTCAGATGTTGTTATTCAGCAAACACCTGTATTTACACAATGCTAGATCTCAATACAATTACAGATTCAGGTTTATCAAATTGAGCTGAACTTCCTTCTATATCAAATAGACAGGTATGAAAGATTGTTTTTTAGCAACCAGTCACATATTCACACACTAGCTTGATATATGTGTGCATTTTGATTTGGTGATTCAAATAGATTATCTGGAGATAAATATCTAAATCTTTCACTATTAGATACTGTGGAAGTACCATTCTCTATAGAATGCACATCTGTAAAGGCGCAACTAATAACATTGTCTGCGAAGTTATATGGGCATTACCGTTTACAAGTTCTAGAGGGTACAAATATATTTTTGTACTCATAGCTTTAAAATAGGTATTTCATGGTTACTCCCGATGCGCCGAAAACTTGTTTTCCCGCACTTACCAACAGAAACTAGAGTAATTACGTTGTATGGTTGGTAGCAGAATTGAAATGCTGATAGGTGGTCATATACTTCCCTTGATTTTTATAAGGAAGCAAACTCAATGCTGCCTTAATGGCTGCTTCTTTAACATCAGGTGGCGTCAGAATTTCTTCAGAATCACCCATTTTTCACAAATTTAACAAAAATAATTTTAAATAAAATAGCGACTCAACGTTTGGATTTTTGTTAACATAACAACAATGCAACATTACAATTCCGGCTATGCTACCAATAGATTTAGAATAAAAAAGTCAAACACTGTTAAATTATTTGTTTTTCATTTTATTAACTTACTCGTACCTAGCTTGTTCGGAATATATTTTCCGGAATTCGCACTAAATGCAACACTCCCTGCGGTAGTGCTGCAATCAAAGTGCTCATGCGGGAAAATCAACTTTCCGAACTAGTTAGGTAAATAACTATTGCGTATTTGGAGTAAAACTCACGGAAGTATATTTCAGTAGCTTATCATTTCGATATAATAGGACTTCCACACTATCATCTGCACTGTGTAGTGTAACAGTAAATTGATATTTTGATATTGATATTTTTAAAAACCCGTAAGTAGTTTTTTCAAACGCAGTAGGCATAGGTTTCTTTTCACTCCTTTTCCTCTCATTTAGATTATCTGATCTGACTGTATCTTCCGCGTAAATTGGAAAATCGTGATTTTCTCCACCGATAAGGTTTTCTTTTACTAACGACATCATAGGCTTTGTACTTTTTGTTGCCATTTTTTATACGTAGCGAACAATTATAATGGAAAACTTAAGCAAGTACCTAGACATAGTTGTTATTTACAATTCGAACATTGTTAACATAACTTACCTGTGCGGCCAACGCCTATTAAGTGTATAAATAACACAACCGACTTTAAAAGTAGGTAACAACGAATTTGCCGCAAATATATGGGCGCGAACACCTACACACCGTATTATCAGGGCGTAAGTTGATCGTGCGAAGGAGTCTAAGTAAAAACCTCACATATCCTATTCGCTGTGTAAGACGACGTAAGTACTATGTAAGTACGGAGTTTTTATAAAGGGAAAAGCATATGCGGTGATTTAACGTAGTTTTAATTCTTCAATATCGCATTTACTCAATTTTCCCAACTTATTTTATAGAAAAAAGGTTTTTTACACACACGCACACACGCGCGTGCACGCACGCACGCACTCACTCACGCACCTATTCATCGCACCCACCTAACCACACACCAAGTCACGCACTCACCACTCTAAATACCAATTTTCGTCACTTCGCCACTTATCCACTTACAGCCCATCTTAAAAGTTGTTTTTTCCATAATCAGAAAAATCTAACAAGTTGTGCTACAACATTTATTCTTCTGTGTATTGTAAGACATAACAAAACAGAGGCACCATTTATGGAGCAGTCGGAACATAACTCCCAAACGAAGCGCTAAGACAGTAGATATATAAGTTGAACGGTTCCTTTTAGTGGCATTTGGCTCCGTATTTTTTGAATACGTAACTCTTAGGTTAAACGCCTTTTTGTGCAATTGAAAAAAAATTGATTCTGTTCTAACACTTCGTACTTACATTTATTTAACCGGGTTATCTATATATCTGCTGGAGAAAGAAACCTAAGGATTGACACACTATTAAAATACCTATAACTAATGGAAGTGACAAATAAATGTAGCGAAGCAGAGAATTCATATAAAGCAAATTGTAACCTCTGTAAACTCGGTTCTAATTGTGTAAAATAGTTATTTCAAACCACGCATATACTCGACAACATGGATGCGATGTATAATACAGAATTCACAATTTAAGCATACAAAATAGTAAAAATATTTCATTCATTTTAAGTTCGAATGAATTGCTAAGGAATGTGGACCCTTTGTCAACCTGATCTGTAATCACCTGCTTACTTTGAAACCCTAAAAATGCGAACACATTGAAGTGTATCGTGGGTATAGGAATGTCAATATTTCTACCACGGACGTTATTACTATGAAAATAAAGACACCATTATAATATTGTGGGAAGTCATATAGATACAATATTTTATGTTAGATAACATTGGTAGGGATAAAATAAAAAGCAATTATAACCAACTACTGTTATTGTAATTTGAGAGAATCTTTTAAACATTTTTTAATTAAAATTAATATTATAAACTGGAGATATGCCCAGAACATTAAATTAAATAATGTAACAATGAAGCATTTCGTTTGGCCCGTTACTAAAATAGCCTTTTTATCATCATATTAGCCTTGAGTTAAAACAAAACATTTGCCAATTGTTGATTATTGTTAGTAACACATCAGTACTCGTGGTTATCAGTACTCTATTTTAAAAAGACAGTGAGTGGTAAAGCTTTCAACAACGATTTACTCAAAATTATCGTTATGCAGTGGTTGGTTGTTAATATATAGCAACGGATAAATGTGTTTCAAGCTCAACCTGTCTCAGGGCTACCAAACTGTCGAGTTATAACTTGCACAAATTAATTTCTTCAATACGAATAGTGGAGAATTTCTTTTGAGTAATGAAAAACCTTTATCAACTATAAAATAGAACAGAAATAGGCCAATATGGACAAGAAATCATCAGAACTGCTCACACATGCAAGGGGATAGTGTTGTTGGAGTCCAGGTTTTGAGGTTTTTGTTGGTGATTAACAAAGTAGAGTATGAACCATATCATCCTGAGTATTTGTGCCGAAATATAAAATTTCTGGCTTCTGTAATGGTTTGGGGATACATGTCGGACCGTGGGGTTTGAAAGTTACACACTGTAGAATCTCATTGTACAATTGACACATTTTGACTACTGGTGATTTTAAGAGTACATTACATTTTGAAAAAGGAACATGAAATGTAATTTCAGTAAAGTCGAAAGATTATTTAATATAATATTTTTTTTTTCTGTTATAAGCTACTTTTAAAATATATGCTATAAATTTTGACAAATTACTGGTTGAATTTTGAATGCTTGCAACTATGGGTCTTAATGGTACTTCAGGTTTGTGAACTTTAGGATTATCCTAAATTTTTGGGCAAATTAAATTATAACGTTTTACCTGGGTGGATTGTAAAATTGTTAACACTTTAAAAAATGAAAATGTAAAAATAGCCATATGCAATATAAAAAAGGTTTCGGCACTGTACAGAAAACCAAAGAAAACACACCTAAAACCCTGAATTCAAATGTAGTTTATGAACTACAATGTAATAACTGTAATGGCACCTACGTTGGCCAAACATATCAGTGGTTGAAAAGTAGGATCGCTCTACGTAAGAGTGACAGCACTAAAAACCTACAAAGGTGCGCCCTATCTGTATATGCCAATCAAAATGGCCATTAAATAGACTTTGATAATGTTAAAATTTTAGGCAAAGAAAACAAATACAAAAAAAGATTAATTCTAGAAATGATACACAACAAACAACAAAACCCTATCGATAAAAAACAGATATTTAAAATTTAAGCAATATGTACACTTACCTGTTAACTTATCCCAGGATGGATTTTCTTATGGTTCGTTAGATGAATAGGTTGCTATCGGTTCTTTGCCAGGGTGGATTTCTTGGGGACGTTCCCGATCAACGATAGTTTGATACAGATACAGATTACCTCGAGTGGGACCACTACTTTGCTAGAGTAGGATCTACCATTTGAGCTGTAGAGGGAACTAGTTCCTCTCGATTCAATCCTATACAGTATGTACCTTACTATTTAGATGTTGTATATGGTAGAACCCTACTGTAGTAAAGTAGTGGTCGGGAGTTCAAGTCCTGCTCGATGAAATCTTTTACTGTATGTACATTAAAAGTTATTATAGTTCGTAGTGTACATGCTGTTATGATTTTGTCATCGTTGAGCATAGACTCGTTTCTTCTCTCTTTACATTTATATTAATTACTTGCATATAGCAACTAATTCTATATTCCAGTCCTTGCCACAAAAGTGATAGATTACTTAAATTAAGAATTATGTTACATCTAACTAGTAAGGTACATAAGTTTAGGATTGAATTGAGTGAATCTAGTTCCCTCGATAGCTCCGATGGTAGACTCCTACGCTAGCAAAGTAGTGATCGTGGAATCAATTCTAATTCGTAATGTAATGTATATGCTGTTATGACTTTGTCATTATACTTAACCATAAGTTGAAATTAAATTACATTTTTGCTTAGAATAAAGCCTTTTATAACACCTATACCTGTACAAGGAAATTATTTATTGTTATATTTAATTTAACGTTTTATGCATATGCTACATTTTCTATATTAATTTTCATAAACAAATATTTTTATATAAATAACAGCCGGATTAAATAGATGTTTCGTTTGTGTGTACCAATGTTTTTTTAAAATAAAGTAAAAAATTATATATTTACTGATAGAGCCAAATGATGTGACTTCTCTTTGAGCATACGTTTCAACCTCGGATGAGATCTTTTCAGTGCCACAAACTACTAGTGGCTAAATTTCGCTAAGTGCGGGCCAATACGAAATAGCTTTGAATGTATATTTTTGCGGCTACAGCGAACATAATGAGCACCAAATCAGGCCGATTATGTGTTTGTGTTCGGTTTTATTCGTGTTTACAAACGGAATGGTTCATACGTTACAAGCAGGTCTGTGCAGACCTATGTATGGTATGATTGGTGGGGCAAGCAACCTGTTAGTATAGCAGCAGCGTTTGTGGTGTAAACATCTGTGAGTTTTTATTGAAGTGAATTTATTTGGGTTTTTTCCACAAAAACGAAATATTGGTCACTTTTTATTTGTTTTAGTTGGATAATTATGCAACATAATATTATAGTAAACGATTGGTTTTGTTTGTTTTGCATGTTAGTGGACGATTACGCCGTTGTTTGTTTCTATTCCGAGCAGTGTCGATACTTTATACATATAGAAAAATGGCATTAGCATCTAGAATCGATGATGACATGATTTTGGACGTGGTGAATCGCACCACAAGGTATCAAAATTTATCGGAAGAAGAGAGGAGTCAAATGGAAGAAAAGCTAGCCGAGTGGTTAGAGGAAATCGGTCCATTTGAAGGCGACGACGACACGGACCCTTATTATGTGCCGCCGTTAGGAGATTCGGCTTCCGGTGCTGAGACAGACATACTTATAGACACCGAGGTTCCATATGACGATGATGAGGATTTAGAAGATTTCTATGAAGGCTCTGCAACAGTCACCGAAGCGTTTGAAGCCGTCGACATGGACGAGGAGCCATGTTCGGCGAGCTCGACTATAAAATACCGTTCAAAAGATGGCAAGTTTTCGTCCTCGTTCGCATAATTGCGCCACTATGGGTCATGAAGGCTCGGCTCCAGGGATTATATGAAACCCGATTTCAATATTTAGATCGCTAATAACACCCAAGATCGTGAGTATAATTGTGCTTGAAGGGAATCGGGAGGCCCAGGAGCTATGCCCTCTGTGGTGTGCCAAGAATCCTGACAAGACACCGCGAACATGGACGAAACCTGTAACCGTAAACGAAATATACGCCTTTTTGGCCTAACTTTGCTTGCCGGCATATTGGAGCCAAACAGTCTGCCTGCTCTTGAGTTGTGGCGCAACTACGGAAACCCTATCCACAGAGCGACGATGTCTGCGCACCGATGTAAAGCTATTCTACAGTATATTCGATTCGATAACGGCAACACGAAGCCCGATCGATTATTAGAAATCAAATCGGCCACCATCGACGATGATTGGAACATGCTCATGAAGAACTTGGAACTTCTATATGTTCCGGGTGCCCAGATAACTATAGATGAGCAATTGTTCCCGTACCGAGGTCTCACCCGCTTCACCCAGTATATACCGTCGACACCAAATACGGAATAAAAATCTGGTGGATTTGTGACGCCAATTCCAATTACCCACTAAAACAAATAATATATCGTTGACAATATTCTCAAACCTCGTAACTGCGTAACACAACATTTTTCAGGGGAGCTAAAAAAAGGTATATTTTATAATGTTTTAACTAAAATAAAATCTGACAACTATAATCCTGATTATTTCGGCTGAAAATTTTCCTGGTCTTTGGGGTATGGGCCGCCAGGAATCTGTGGTTTTCAATTTATATTCAATGGTAAGATCTGATCCATTGTATTTTAAGGCTCTCAAATCCGTAACAACTGGATCACCTGCCTTTTTCCAGGACGAATAGAGTTATAATATTTCAAATTAGAATAAGCCTTAAAAAATGTGTGTTCTAAATAAATCACATTGTAAGGCATAGGATTTTTCCGTGCAGTTTCAATTATATTTACATAATCAGCTGGAACGCTGATAATCCTATTCTTGATTTTCCGTTCTATCACACTATGCACGGAATCGCAACTATATAAATTTATGTTATTTTAATAATTAATTGATTTTTAAGTTTTTCTTATTTACGTTTTATATTAAGAATACACAGTAAGCATAGGAGGCTGAGATTTATTTAAGTAAAACAAATGATACCTATATGTCAAATAATAAATTAAAAATTAGAAGGTGCAACAAAGTGATTTGGAATTTAGTTATTAACATGCCTAATTACACAAATTCAGAAAATTTTGCATGTTAAAGTGTTTTATATTATCCGAAGGTGATAAGAATGTGGCATCGGAATTATATTTACAAAATTTTCCTGAAAGGCAGCAGCCAAATAAAAATATTTTTGAACGGTATAGTTAATAGAAATTAAAATTTTGCTAGCTCAAAACAATATCTTAATTAATTTTAGGTTACAAAAAAAATTTAATTGAATTCGGTTCTTTTAAAATCCCAGGCCAAAAACTTACTTTAAACGAAATTCTGAAGAAAATTCAATGGTCGTCTTAGGACAAGTCGAAGCAGAGCCAACAACTTCATCTAGACAAATGGTTAATCTAGGCGTGTCTCGAAGCAAAGCCCTTCGAATTTTAAAGAAACACATACCATTGCTATAGATTTTTTACTAAAGACGACAGAAGGCGGCGTACTGAGTTTTGTAACTGGTATATAAGTCAGTGCCAAAATATACCTAATTTTTCAAACTCTATTGCATGGTCAGACGAGGCGCATATCAGTAGTGATGGTATTTTTAATAATCACAATTTACCTTACTGGGCTCATGTCAGTGTTTCCGCAGGAGACAAGGGAAATTTGGAATAAATGTGTGGTGCTGCATTAAAAACGTTTATTATCCATGTATGAAGGAACATTAAACTCAATGAAATATCTCGATATTCTACGAATTCATTTGGAGGGATTTCTAGAGATTCCTTTAACACAATATTCATATTTCAGCAAGACGGAGCACATAATTCCCATGTAGTTAGTGACTACTTAAATTTACGTTTTCCTAATAGCTGGATGGGAACGACAGCATCAATGTTGTGCTTGAGGGCGCACAAGTTTAAAAGATATTTGTAGTTTTAGTGTGTTTTTATATTGATATTTTGGTTCTATTGTTCGTTTATAGAATTAATGTTTACATACATACGTATAAAAATTGATTTGCTGTTAGCTTTTCATAATTTCTAATGTTATATTGTTTATTTTCATTTCATTTCAATTTGCATTTGAGGTTTTTGATAATTTTATATTCAATCTTTAGATTTTATAATTTGTTACCATTCCACAAGAACAACATTACAATTAAACTTATTTGAATTACAAAATGTC
Organism: Vesta saturnalis; assembly: GCA_036346205.1. NCBI lineage: Eukaryota > Metazoa > Arthropoda > Insecta > Coleoptera > Lampyridae > Vesta > Vesta saturnalis. Next base: position 104,263 of record JARFJB010002451.1, read on the forward strand.
TCTAAAATATTTTACTGAAGTGAAATTTCTTTTTGAGTAGAATATCTTCATTCAATTTCATATCTGGTTTTCTAAGCCAACTGTTATCCTTAATAAATATACCAATTAAGAAAAATCAATTAATTATTAAAATAGCATAGAGGTGTTATATATTTTAAAAGCACAAAAAAATGTCATTTAAAAATGTCATAACTATGGTTTCCATATAAAAAATATAACTTTATGTCATATCTTTTAAATTATTATATTATATTATATTATTGGTATTAAAATGTGAATGCACTAACGAATTATACGTAAAAAGTGCCTTAAGAACGTTTTTACAGTTTGTCGATACATTTGAAATAAAAAAGTATTCAGGTTTTTCAACGCCATTTTTTTCAATTTTGACTAATTACGAAATAACGGTCAGAGATATCTTGATTATGACAATTGGATCTTAATTAACACCAAAATCGAGCACCAGGACCCCATATTACTTTTTGTCTATCTGTAATAAAAGGGTGCTTCCCATAAGAAAACATCGAAAATGAACCACCCTGTACATACAAATACATAGGCATAATAACAAGTAGAACACACAATAGTCAAAAAACACAATGAAGGTCAAACTAAATAGTAATATTTACCAAATTAGAAAAGAAATAAACAGGCGATTTATGACCCTCAATGGCAAAAGAAAAATTAAGTCAAATTTCAACACTCAGTTTAGAAATGAATAAAGTTGAAGCAAATATGGTCTTGTTTCTAGCTAAGTTTATTATCTAAATAAAAACTTCTGAAAGTAAAGTTGAAAAAAGGACTAAATTAACACTATAAAATATGTTTAATACATCATGGTAGGCTACACAGCTACGATATGAACCATCATAAAATTTACATACAGTTGTACTGATTCATTGTCAATAAACTTATTCTAATATTTTTCTTAATCAACCCGATACTTTTTTGCCAATAGAGTGATCACTTGTTACCTCAAAAGGTTATATAGTCCCCTTTTGTTTTCATTTTATGATAAAAGTAATTAAGAAAACTAAAATTAAGAACACAAGGCAATTATGAATGTAGCGCAATTATATCGTCAAACCGAAGGTCTAAAAGAAATGATTGAAAGTAATCAAATTTACACGTTGTCTTCTAAAACTTACTGAATTGATCAGGTTGTAAATAAAAAAGTAGTATATTGGCTTATCAGTATTCTGATAAGAGAAAGTAGAAATGCGAAGTTGTTGGTTAACATTAGCATGAGTATAGAGAATACGAAAATATTGGTTTTGAAATCGCTTTACCAATTATAATGTATTCGTCATTAGGTATAATTTTGGTAGGCAGAATTAGTAATGTTTTGAGATCTAAAGCATGGCATACCCAGTCCACGTGAACTCAAAACTTTCTTCTTTCATTCAAAAGAACCATTTACCTCAAACGAAACGGACATTCAATTGAATTTGATAGCGTAAACTCAACCCATTTCAGAAATCCAGAAATGGTAACGCAAAATTGTGAAACGAATATACTGAACGTTAGGAACAAATTCAAAAATATGTACGATGACGTTTAATAGTTAAAACAAAGCGTAACAACTCATAAAAAACAATTTCACGCTATTAGAATATGGTAACATGGTTGCACACAGTATCCGTCCATTGATCAAATAAAAAACTTTACATTAAACTTAAAGAAATATGTGTCACCGGATCTTCATGGCATTACTTTATAAACCTTAAAGGTAACCGTAGACAATGATTAAGGTGCTATTGCAATATCCTTGGTAAAGGAGATAAGACAATAGTTTGAACTATCGGCCAATTTCAGTTATCTGCACTATTGCTGAAGCACTTGAAAAAGGAATTAAAAAGAATTAATAACTAGTCGTAATTTTAACTACCAAAGTATACAGTACGTTAGGCAGTATTCATTCAGAGTAATTAACGTGGCATTCTACAGGAAACGAGACTTGAATCATTTTTGCATAAATTTAGTTTTGAAGATAATGCAGGATTATTTTCCAATAAAGTTCCGTAAAAAGGCTATAAGAGATAGTGGACTATTGAAATAAAAACTTTGTTTGATTATAAAATATTTGCAAGTTTTGATAATAATAAATACTTGCTTTTACTCAACATACGAAAACAAGTTACCTCAATTTCACATGACTAAGTTACGTAACGATATAACTGTAGGATAATTAGGTAATATAAATTTTAGGTGTCACAGTAGATACCCGTACATATCTACGTTAGAAAACACATCAAGAATTTCTTAAACACTCTAAGACATTTATTTGTCTGTTTTCAGTCTTAAAATTTCTTTAAATGGCACTGCTACTACAGGTTTACCTCGCAATAGTTCAGTCAAGTCTACAGGATGAAATATAGACTTGTTTTGTAGCAACACTTAACCCTACGAGATTCAACCAGGTCTGCAGACCTTTTGTGTGTATAATTTTTTGTTTTCCGTGTTAGAGACGAATCAGTCCATGACTTCCTAGAAGCGGCTACAGCGAACATAATGAGCACCAAATCAGGCCGATTATGTGTTTGTGTTCGGTTTTATTCGTGTTTACAAACGGAATGGTTCATACGGTACAAGCAGGCCTGTGCAGACCTATGTATGGTATGATTGGTCAAGCAACGTGTTAGTATAGCAGCAGCGTTTGTGGTGTAAACATCTGTGAGTTTTATTGAAGTGAATTTATTTGGTTTTCCAAAAACCAAATATTGGTCATCTTTATTTGTTTTATTTGCATAATTGTGCAACATAATATTATAGTAAACGATTGGTTTTGTTTGTTTTGCGTGTTAATGGACGATTACGCCTTTGTTTGTTTCTATTCGAGCAGTGTCGATACTTTTTACATATAGAAAAATAGCATAGCATCTAGAATCGATGTGATATGATTTTGGACGTGATGAGTCACCACAGGTATCAAAATTTATCGGAAGAAGAAGGAAGCTAGCCGAATGGTTAGAAAATCGATCCATTTGAAGGCGACGACGACACGGACTTATTACGTGCCGCCGTTAGAAGATTCGCTTCGGTGCTGAGACAGACATACTTATAAACACCGAGGTTACATATGACGATGGTGAGGATTTAGAAGATTTCTATGAAGGCTCTGCAATAGTCACCGAAGCGCTTGAAGCCGTCGATATGGACGAGGAGCCATATTCGGCGAGCTCGACTATAAAATACCGTTCAAAAGATGGCAAGTTTTCGTCAAGCGCTTCACCCACAGGTAGACCTCGTGCACATAACTGCGCCGCTATGGGTCGAAGGCTCGCCTCCAGGATTATATGAAACCCGATTTCAATATTTAAATAGATAATAACACCCGAGATCGTGAGTAAATGCATGAAGAAATCGAAGGCCCAGGAGCTATGCCGTCTGTGGTGTGCCAAGAATCTGACCAGACACCGGAAACGTGGACGAAATCTGTAACCGTAAACGAAATATACGCCTTTTGTCCTAACTTTGGTTGCCGGCATATTCGGTCAAACAGTCTGCCTGCTCTTGAGTTGTAGAACAACGAAAACCCTATCTACAGGATGACGATGTCTGCGCACCGATGTAAAGCTATTCTACAGTACATTCGATTCGATAACGGCAACACGAGACCCGCTCGACTATTAGAAAGCAAATCGGCCGCCATCGACGACGTTTGGAACATGCTCATGAAGAACTTGGAACTTATGTTCCGGTGCCCAGATAACTATAGATGATCAATTGTTCACGTACAGATGTCTCACGCACTTCACCCAGTATATACCGTCGACACCAAATACGGAATAAAAATCTGGTAAATGTGACGCCAATTCTAATTACCCACTGAAAGGAATAATATGTGCAGGAATAAGCCAAACGAATCGCTTGCCGTAAATCAAGGCCATAACATTGTTCTGAAATTGAGCGAAAAATACTCCGGTTCTGGTTGAACACTGTATGGTGATAATTTCCTTTCATCTTTTGATTTTGTCACGGTTTTGATGACAAAACGGTTGTCATATGTAGGCACCATGCGCAAAAACACAGCCTGCTGAACGAAGGAGATGTTGTATTCGAAACGAGATGTATTCACACCAGTACTCGGTTACCATAATAACACCGCGCTATGCTCATACGTGCCAAAAAAAGAAAAAAAGTTGTGATTCTCATCTCGAAGAAGCGATGTCAAATTCTGGACTACAATGTATAAATCTGGAGTGGGCACTGTGGATCAGATGGTTGGCGGTTACACGTGCAAACGGGGCACAAACCGATGGTCGTTAGCTCTGTTCTATAACATGTTGTACGTGGCGGGCTTGGCTGCATTTGTTATTCATGACAAATTGGGGCATGTCAAGAGGAACGACCGAAGACGTGTCTTCCTTATGGAATTGGCAGAACAGCTGGTGGTCCGTCATGTGGAGCAGAGAGAAACGAACTCCATTGTACGAGGTATTCAACAGGTCAAACAGGCAAAGGCGTTGTTAGGTGTAGAGGTAAGCATTTCATTTATCCATTCATTCAAATCAAATTCTAAAATCAATTGTTCAATGTTTTTTCGCAGCTAGCTACAGGCCCACCGATAGATGACCAACCAGCCCATGCCGTTTCGTCTGCAACTCGACCATCGTGCTCGATGTGATATAAATCGGATAAAAAGCAGCCAAAAACTCGATTTCACGGCATGTATTACAAAAAACCGGTATGTCAACAGCATTCACTTGCCAGGTCACGTGTCTTGAATGCTGTGTCTAGCCTTTATTTTCTTACCTGTGATAAATAAAATAGGGTAAATTGTTACCTAGAAAATGTAAAAATATGTTTTCATTTTCACCTTGTCTGTTTCCCAGCACTAAACACGTTTACACGCACTTTTAGGACACCTGCCTATGTATTTCCATACAAATCCCATGTAGGTCTGCGCACTTAGTGCCAAAAAATCCTTGAACGTTGTGGGGATCAGGCGATTGGAAATCATTCACAATAATTGTATAGCCATTATCATAAAGGTATCTATTAGATCATCTTTACATTAACGTAAAGTTATTTAATTTGTGTTAGTTGTATGAGAGTAGGTAACCCTAGACACGCCTACGTTTAATAACAAATTATCAACGATCAATCACAAGTATGGCTATGATTGAATTCTTCTATAAAATGAATTGGCTAAAAAACTTACACCTACTTACAATCACCCAGTGCCTACACTCTGTTTTAATTGCCTATCCCACAACAAACTGTTGCTTGCTTTCATTCAAACGGGGAATGAAAAACGTAAGAAACCGACTAGTATTACAAATTTGCTAAAATACACTACGTTTCAAATAAAATGAACTACTTAGAAATAATAATGCTATGAACTTGAAAGTATGATAAAATAATGCTTTATTAACATGTATAAGGTGATGAAATTTTCAAGGCAAAATATTAACAGTTAACAAGAAAATGTTAATAGTGTGTAGCATCGCCACACACAGCAATGCGGGCGTTCACTCTCGGAGGCATGCTTTCTATGAGATGGTCTACATCCTCCAGAGGCATTTCATCCCAGGCTACCTGGAAATGGTGTCGTACTTCATCCACGTTGTTTGGGGGTCTTGGTAGTTGCCTTAGTCTTCGACACATCATGTCCCATACATGTTCAATAGGCGAAAAATCTGGCCGTCGCGCAGGCCACGGCAATACTGGTAGCTGCATTTGATCCAGAAACCTTCTTGTAACATGTGCGATATGTGTTCTAGCATTATCTTGTTGAAAAATACCATTTGACAAAGTCTGCATTAACGGTACTACCACTGGCTCCAAAACATTATCAATGTAACGCTGAGCACTTAATGTGCCTAGAATGAACACAAGAGGAGATCTTCCATCAACACGTATGGCGCTCCAAACCATGACTCCGAGTGTTAAGCCTGTGGGTCGTCTTTCAACAAACCCTAAATTTCGACGTTATCCTCGAAACCGCCGCACCTTCTGACGACCATCGTTTCGCCACAATCATAAACGCGATTCGTCGCTGAAGACGATGTTATTCCATTGAAGTCCTACCGCTCTTGACTCCATGCCAATCTATCAGTCTTATGATTTTGAGTTAACTGAGGTCGTCGGTACGGATGATACGAATGCAAGCCAAAAGACTTCATTCTCCTATAGATTGTTGACATTGATAGGTGACGACCAATAGCTCCTGTCCAGTTCACCGCAACAGACCTTGTTGACTGAAACCGATCTCTTGTGGCCATTCGCCTAAGAAGTCGTTCTTCACGATCATTGGTGCTGCGTGGTGGTCTTCCACTGGCACGAGATCGTTGAATGCCTTCTTCAGACCAAGAAGACCAAATACGGGCCAACGTGATGTGGTCTCGATTATGTCTTCTGCCGATTTCTCGAAATGACAAACCTGCTTCTTTCATGCCGATAATTCTACCCCTGCCAAAATCTAAAACTTGGGCTGTTTCGTCGTTGTTGCTGGGAGCATTTTTTCAGAATAAATGCGTCAGTTAAACAACAAAACATTGACACTTAGCTACTAGATCTCTTAAAATGTATAAATAAAAATTGTTGATAATTGATGTTAACAGTGGTGCAAAGTACATAATGACTTGTTCTTTTTCATTGAAACTTCCATCGTTTTAATTAGCAAATAGAAAATCACAGGAAGCTGTCTACTTATAAATCAAGCTGCCATTGACAGAGTTGATCACTACAACAATCTAGAAACCACCATTAATGAAGGTTGGAGTAACGCATATGAAATAAAAACGCATAGGAAAAACCAGATCAACTTTTAACCGCATGAGCGCTTTCTTCGAAGGTCATAACCTCACCCTTAACACTAAAGTAAGACTCCTGCGATGTTATGTCTTTTCCATTCTCCTTCATGGTACAGAATCTTGAAAAATCAATGAAGCCATAGTCAAACGCTTTCGGGATGTAGCTATACAGAAAAATCCTTAAAAACTTTGGACGGCAAAAATGACAAACGTCAAAGTTTTGAGAAAAATGAAAAAGACCTGCAACTGATGAACACAATTAGGGTCCGCAAACTAGAATACCTAAGTCACATCATGCGGAGTGAAGGTTTGTTATTTACAGACAATCGTACAAGGAATAGTATTTAGATGAAGAGTACCGGAAAGGCGCTCAAGAATCTCAGGACCTGGTTCAACAAAACATCCACGGAAACTTTCCGGATTGCTGGAGAGAAACTCCAAATTACTATGATGATCAGCAACATCCGCAACCAACATATCGGCACCGTAAGAAGAAGAAGATGATATTATTTTTTGTACTAGGTGTACATTTAAAATTGATCTTAAATTTGTCTTATTTACCAATAACTTATCTTTAAATAGTAGACCTCATAATTCTTATTTTGACTTTATGTAATTTTAAAAGAAGTAATTACCTTTATTTATTTTAATAATTATGCAAAACCAGTTACAAATTAAAGTACAGTATGCAGAGTTGCACATATTTGTACCGATTTCAAAGTATTAATTATACAGTTGATTGCTAAACTTCATACACAGCGTAACACATAAATTAGAACGTAACGTGATATGGAAATACACAAATGTTGCATGTTTGATGTACATTTTTTATAAATCCTCGAATGTTTATTTTTTTAAATAGATTGAAATTTATTGTTTCTCAAAGAGTACTTTGTTTTAACAAATCCTACTTAAATTTGGCTGCTGAAACTAGCTGTCGAAAGTACTAACCCCCTAAACTCTTCAATACTTTACCAAAAAAATGGGAATACCCACCTATGTGCATGTTTTTTTTTGCACATTTAATATAAAAAATGAGATTACTGTTTAGATCGCGCAATAAAGCAAAATAAAGCTTGAATATAAAATAAAAAGTTAAAGTTAGGATAAGACTGTTTACAGTGGATAATTAAACATATTGCATGTTGTCCTAAAAATATGAATAAAATTCAAATTTTTTAATGTGATATACAATTTAAACGTACCATGCTATAGATAATTGTCTAAAGCGTAATGTTGCATTTCTATTCTTAGATATACGATAAATTTGACAAATTTAAGATTGTTTTAAATGTAAAATTAATACAAAAAATGAGATTATTGTAAGTTACGTAAATGAAGTAACTAGAGATTAAATAAAATATTGGAATTAGGTTAAAACTTTTGGATATTAAATTAATTAAACGATTTAATACCCAGAAGGTAAGTATGTTAATTATGCGCGATAATCGTGAAAGTTTACGTTCTCATATTACTATAAGACTATATTTACATAACTAAATATTTTGTATGCTTTTGAAGGATATGAATAAAAATTTAAATTGTTTAATTGTTCTGGTTCTGAATAACAACAATCAAAAGCGTTGCAACACAACTATAAATTATTGAGGTACAAAACCCTACAATCTGGCAGGTTGTTGTATTCGATTGGCTTATATTGGCAGTGTGCATAAAAAATACCAAATGACATAAACTATAATTAACAAAACTTTATCATGAGCCCCATCTTTGCATAAGCAGGCCATTGGGGGTGGGAGACATATATACCCCATACCAGCCGGGGAGGTACAACCACACTTTCCACAGGCTTCTCATCTTTATTCTTCCTTCTCGCCCTCATTGCCTTCCTATCGGATTGCACGTTCATAATTAAAAATAAAAAAAGGTGGCTGTGGTTTCTAGGGTAATAAATATACCGGACGTAAATTCCTGCCTCGTTTGCATGTCCAAAAGGGCAGGGCTCAAACGACCTCGGTCAGCGAAAGTGGTCACTTTTTCATCCACTATTGCAGCATCCGAAGTATTCAGAATATTCAACAGGTGATCTTCTTTCATATCCTTGTAGAAGTGTTCTAACCCACCAAAATAAAAAAATTGAGTTAGAACCATTTTTCATATTCTAATAGGTTAATTTACCGTTTGTGTTCCATCACACATTCTTCAATGACCGTTATGTTTTGATAAATCCGCAATTAGTTGTATCCCACTATTCAGTATCGTTAATGTCAAGTAGAACTAAAACTTAAATATGGTCTGTTTAATGTACGTACTGATCAACTGTGAAGAGTCGTAACACACAATTAACAATTTGGCTGCAGCGATATCTTTAGTATTTGGTTAGTTGTTATTTAAGGCAAGCGTAAACAAATGTGTAATAATAATTTTTCAATTAATAATGACTATTCCGAATTCGTATCTAACAAGAGGGAAGAAAATTGCGCTCGGGGTTAAACGACGGCACGATTTTGTAATTAATTAACTAATATTAACCAGCACGGTTATAGACACTTTTATTATAAAAACAGTTATTAGATAAATGAAACTCTATATAACCAACTAAATAAACTTACAATATTCTGGATAAATCATAATATAACAAATAATAAAATAAAAATAATTCTGTTTGGCCCTGGTTCTACCGCTGCACGGGACGACGCTGGCGGTTTATTTCCCGGTGCATAAGTCGCCCCCTATCAGTGGAGCTGTAAATTAGCTAATTACATAGAGGTGTTTGCACGCGAAATAAATAAAACGTTAATTAAAACAACAGGCGTTATGTGGGTGTATCGGTATATTGGTGATGTGATCTGGAAGGTATACAGAAGGTGGATAGAGGTGAGTGAGTTTGCTATTGTTCTAATTATGTAGGAAATTTTGATTATGATAAGGGTCATGTGGTTTTGTAATTGGGGCTTCTGAACCGGTATATTTGATTAGGTGTATTTTAATTAGGTGTGTCTGAGGGATGCGTAAATAAATTATGTGTATTTTTATGACAGTTGAATGTTCTGGACTGGTATAGTAGGATGTATACAGGGTGAAGGAAATATCGTCTTTAACTATAATTGTAGTCGGGTAATGTGGGATGGAGAGCATGTAGTTAAGGGATTAGAGTATACGGAAAAGTTGAAAGGGTTATTAGGGTTATTGCCAGGAGGTACTGTAGTCTAATTAAAAAAAAAACAGTGTTACCGTATTCGGGGTCTGACCACCAGTAACGATTAAAGGGTTAGTTATGTTGCAAGGGGGTTGGTTTAAGTAGGAGTAGTTAGATGTTCGGGGAAGGACCTCCGTCGAAATAACTACGTCATTGGGAATAATTAAAAAGCCCGTCTCGGTGCTAATTACAGCTAAGATGTTGGTTTAAATTATAATACTTTTCCCTTTTGTAGGGAGATTTTGGGGTGTCCCAAAACTTAATAATACGGGGCGTCGCCTCCAACAAACTAATTACCACGTACCCTAGGCGCGTTTATATAGCGGACTCGGTGCTAGTAGTAGCCTACAGCGTTTTACACAAACGTTACTCCGAAAAGGGTGGTTATAATAATATTGGGTGAAGAAAAAGTGGTGAATAATTGAGGTCAATAAAGGGGTGGCAGGTCTGGATATTTAATTAGGGGTACTAGTGTCTCATGGCAGGACAGGTAAATCGTATTTGGGTATAATTAAGGGTGCAGGTCTGGTATGAGTGTAAAGTTAAATGTTAAATGGTATATAGAAGTAGAGAGATAATAATAATAATTTTATATGCGAGACGGTCGGGTATTTATACCAAAATGCTTGATGGTGGAACAGGAATGGACAACTTATAACGTTTATGAATAATGATAATACAGTTGTAAAAATAACACGGAAATAAGGTTTGATAGGAATTATTTACAAGAATTGGAAATTTATCTAAAGGATTCGCAGGATCATTGCAATCTACCTAACCTAAGTTCTTTCCGATGTGATTCCCGCTCAGAGTGCAACAAAACTGTATATATTAAGAATCTTGAGAATTGCTTTTGTTTTACACATAGATACTGGATATAAACGTGTATTTTTATTATTTTACACAGATGAAACTACAAGCAGAAATCGTCACCAAGTAAGTCAATTTATTTTCATTTATCAATTTAAAAACATTTTTGAATAAGATTTACCTATTATTTAAAAACGGACATAACCAAAGCAAAGAAAAACATTATTTTTTACTTACTTTTAAAGACAAAATCAAGAAATTGGAAGGCACTGTCGTGCAGATAAGTTGCATTGATAAGACAGGCCCGAATGTTGATTTAGATAATTTTGATTCTATTGGCAACTTGTAAACCTCGCCTGAACAACTTCTGATCCTCCAACTACAAAAAGTTGCTATTATGATTTAGTTGTAATAATCCTAAAAATCCTTTACATAAAATTTCCTATCCTGGAAAATAATTCCTATCAAACCATATTTCCTAGTTATTTCCACAACTGTATTATCATTATTCATAAATGTTATCACTTGCCATTGCTATTCCACTCTCTAAATTTCCCCATTAGATACCCGACCAACTCGCATATTCAAGACACACACTTTTCAGTTTTTACTTTTACTCGCCTTTTACTTTAATACCAGACCTGTACATTATTATTCATATTTTGCACTCACACCAGACCAACATCCTTTTAGTACCCAAAAATCTAATCTACCTGCTCTGCCAGAACCTACCGACTTTTTTTACACCACCGTCATCCACCACTTACATTCATTAATCACATATTCCTTCGTTTTCGTTGCTACGTTTATATAAAACGCTCTTGGCTGCTGTTGGCACCGAGTCCGGTATATGAACGTACCTACGGTACATAGTACTTAGTTTACCGCCCCGTATTACGAATTATTGCAACCCCTGAAGCTACATGAAATCGCACCACAAAAGATAGACCTATTATAATTCAGACTGATCTTGGCTGTAATCGCACCTAGGTGGGCGTCTGAATGATTACGAACGATGTAGTTATTTCAACAGAGGTCCTGCTCCGAACATATAATTACTTTCACGCAAACCAACCCCTTTGACCCATAAATACCCCCTTAATCGTTACCGGCAATCGTGGCTACGAATACGAATTCCCTTGCCCTTAATTCTGCTCCAATACCGCCTGTCAGTACTTCTCATCTTTAAATACACCGTCTCACATCCACTCAGTACTAAATTATCCACCCCACCTGAGCATCATCATGATTATAGCCGACATTCCATTACCCCTGTATATGTCCTGTGATACCACTCTAGATCATTTCAAAATCATAAAAGTACACCCAACTGATTTATACTTCATTCAGGCATACCTAAACTAATTAATTATACAGGTTTAAAAGCACCAATATTAAAACCACATGGTCCTTATCTTAACCCAATTTTCTACATAATTAGGATAACACTAAGCACAGTCACCTGTTTATAACCTCTCGTGCAACCACCAAAGCACATTACCAAAACGCTGATACACCCACACGACCCGTACCGTTTTAATTAACATTTTTTCAGATTTCATTTCAGGAAAAAAACAACAATTAGTTAATCACATATTTTCCAGCTCCACTCATAGAGGGCGAGACGAGCGCAAAAAAAAGTTGCCAGTGGCGTCCCTAGCAACGATAGAATTAGGACCAACCAGAATTACTTTTTATTTACAGTAACGCTATACATATCTTCAAAGAAAGTGAAAACAGCAATGAGAAAACTAGAAGTTAGTGGGACAATTGGGTACGACAAAAGGGGAAGTAAATCACCTCTTCTAAAGAAATGAAGCGGTTAAAAACGTTAAAAATGTTTTCACAACCGAATTCAATGTTGGATTTCAGAAGCCAAAGAAAGATCAGTGTGATTTTTGCAAGAAGTATTCAAATTATAGTAAGGACGAAAAAAAGAATTTGCAAGAAAAGAATTCTGAAGGAAAAAATTTCATGCGGCATGAGTGAGTGGGGAAAAAAGACTGCTATCTTTTTAATAGCTGCCATCGAATTACCTGTAGAAATAATTAAATATAAATATCTAAAAATTTATGAAAACGGGACATTCCGAAATGGAATGCCATAGTGTTCCCAGTGTTATTGAAAGGAGAGGAGCTAAAGTTGAAGTGTTTAGTCCTAATGGGTGAAGTAACCGTAGAGAACTTTGTTGACGTGGGTAGTTTTGGGGCGTTGATAAATAGTAGATATATAACTAGGTTCGTCAGATAAGAAAATTAGTACTACCGGTGATTTGAAGAGCAGACAAGAATTGAGCGCCACAAGCTTTAAGACTAACTTATTGTTTTAATAAGAGAGGCCCTGTAAAGTTTTGACCGGAGAGAAGAAAAAGAAATAATAAGTAACCACCAGTTCCTGTAATAATCTTGTTTTATTCTAAACACATTTCGAAATTTACTGATCACACTTAATTATCACATGCGAGTATTTATAATAACATTTTATACTAAATCCCCCCAACAATGGACTAAAATTTTGTATAACATGACGAGGGCAAGTTAATAAGAGTAACTAATTATCCCGAAAAAACGATGAAAGTTTTAATTACGGATTCGTTGAAAGATCTTTCAAGGTTATTAGCTTGAAAAGGAAAATTCACATGCAATAGAGTAAATATCAATTGAAATTCGGGAACTTAACTTGCCGCTGTTTTACAAAAAAAATCACACTAACCCATCAAACAATCATAAAAATATAATTGGAAAGATTATTCAGTTTGCACTTGACATTAGCAGTAATTTACGTGTAGATAACCCAGACAATTAAAACTATGTCGCATATAGACTCTCACCAACAGTATGAAACAATTCTTAAATCTGAAAGACAAAGTTTAAAAAGGTACAATATCCCGCTCGAAATTTCGAAGTAAAAGCATAAATCAGATCACTAACATAACCGGTAGAAACAAAAAGAAATGAATGAATGATACTGCGCAAAGCGTCGTCTTGAAACAGTAGCGCACGCAGCTAGCAATTAACAAGCTATATAATGGAAGTACAACGTACAACGTCAACTGAATGTGGTCAGTGAAATTTTTTGCCAGTGAATCCAAGTTATATAATTATAACCACACAAAAGATAGTTAACACTATTCACAATTTACATAAATTTCCTTCTAGTGAGTTACTTACGAGTGATCTACATAATATGGTAGTTATATACAATAAAGGAAAACTGTAGACGACAGTTCCTCAAAAGATAGGTATTGCGTTATAACTTTGATAATATCATCAATTGAATCACACTTTTAGTAGGCGAGTTTTAAATGGTACACTGACAAATACTTTTCACTATCAGTCTTGGGACCAGCAATTGGTTTACTTAGACTCTCAAGGTCACTAAAATAAATTAAACAATTGGGGAAATATGTATATCTTATCCATGAATGAATATATATCCGATACCTTCAGCGAACAGTAATTGTTATTAAAGTAAGTACATGACAATATAATAAATTACTTTTAATTTGATTTGCCATTATATAGCTGACGATGATGTCAATAAAGCAAAAATGCATTTACTTTACACTCAAATGGCGACCCAAGAACACATTGTGGGACGTTTTTACCGGAAAATCATATTGTTATTAATTATATTTAAGATCTGGTTTTATATAACTTTAATAAAGACATTTTATACCTTTACCGTCCTCCAGTTGTAATCACATAGACGAAACAATTAACTCTAAGTAGTGGGTTTCGAAACCGGTGGAAATACTATTAAAAGTTCCATAGGTGTCACTACTATGTCCATTTAAATAAATTTTTATGTAACTCCAAATAAAATGAATCTAGCCAAATTTTAATTATAAAACATCGCCTTTGACATTGATTTTCGCAAGCTACCAAAGCAGTTATACTTTCTAATCTATCATGGATTGACTATATTCTGCGAGCTACCAAAGCAGCTGTTCGTAAAGTAGACTTGTACTTGTACGGTGCGGTGCTTTACCTTCAAACAACTTATTCTGCTGCATAAGGCCCAAACTCGACTTCATCTAGAAAATAACTCTCACCTCTGGGTTGGTGTTTGACAATATGCTCTCGAATCGTTGATCGTATTTCAAAAAGAGCAACTAGGCCTGCAAATGACCCGTCCTTAACTTCTAACTTACAGTTCCTTGAGCATACAAGAATTGCTTCAGTTCTTTCACCTGTGATATCGGTATTGCAATGGCTATTTGTAACGGTATAAACGGGTGGTAGAACGGGATTACAGATAAAATTGGCCTTTTTGCCCCGACTAGTCAGCGTATGGGTGTAGGTCAGATGTTGAAAAATTTTGCACATCCAGAATAGTAAATCGTACGTAAGTCAAAATAGGGGATGAAGACAAAATCGGTTCGGTTAAGGGCGCCAGAATGTTTGGTAGTCAAAATAAGGGTCGTCGTGCCAAAATTACGAGTACATAGCGTGTCTAAACATACAAAAAACATACGCTTACCTATCCGCAATCAATTCCAGGTGTGCTGGACAGCAACTCAGCAAACCACCTGAAATAGGGCTTCAAAAGCACTACACGCTTGTCAAATAAAAGCGTGATAAACACTCAATAAAGTAACGTTATTACACCTCAGTGGAAATAATTAGGCATTCAATAATAATCAAAACAAAACAAAAAAATAAGCTATAGAATGCACTCTAAATTAATTAATTCTCAACTAAAAATCAAATAAAATACTAAATATTATTAACGCTATTACTCAATAAAACAAAAAAAAAACTAACTTCGTTACGTTAAAACTTACGCTTCTAAATTACTTGCAATTTGCAAAAAAACTTTTATGCAACACAAAAGGGTTTCCACAGAATTAAAACACATTTATAAAACCTAACAAAGCTATAATAAAATAATAAAAAAAGGATAAATATAAACATACGGTAATGCGTATAAACAAAAAAAAATACAAAGGCTTAAAAGGCGACAGGATGTCTGATCAGAATGCTGCTTTACGCCAGTCTAAATGGTTTAACCATATATATATATATATATATATATATATATATATATATATATATATATATATATCGTGGATTATATACCCACACTACAATAGGGTCAATTGCCCTTTAATACTAAAATAAATAACCAAGGGTGAAGGCGGAGCATCAGAGCTATAATTAATTACACTGAATAAAAGGTTAAAACAACAACTTACTTTACCAAAAAAAATACGACACCGCTTTCAAACCTTCGTTAACACAAAAAAAATAATTCGAAACACGCAAAAATCTATTATGTTACCTTACGGTCTAGAATTACACCTCTCCTGTGTTACAATAGAAAATGATGGGCGGTTACTGCTATAACGGAAATGAAATCTCCCTGCTCTGGCAAAATGATGAATAAAATGTTGACTATTGTTCTTTGATACACAAACGATTCCTTGATTTAAATTCGTTAAAATGTTACTGCATTAATTAAAAACTTATTTTAAAATAATAATAATTTGAGCGTTCAAAATTGCTTGATAACTTTTAGCTTTTAAATAATTTTCTTTATGTTACGAGTCCAAAAGGTTAATAACTTGTTTAAATAACTATAAATTTTAATATATTGCGAAAGCTTCTTTATCTTTAAACACGCTTTGTACGGTAAATAAGCGGCACTCAAGAACGTAGACTTTAAATAAATCCGCAAAAGCGAGAAAAACCAAAGAGGTCACTGAAGCACTAATATAACACGACGATGTCCTCTAGGTAACTTTACGTAAGATCGAAATCGGCACTAGGTATAATCCTTTGGTGATGAACAGTTTTAATAAAATCCCTTTACAGGTCTTCTTCAGAAGTAGCTAAACTACCCTTACTACACAAAAAGTACGTTCGTTAAACACCACAAGGTCCAATATATCAAGGTTCTAAACCACCCCTTAAAGCATGACAATAAACGTCACCGTAATACTACTCGAGAGCGCAGTCAGTCTCAGACTCCCACAAATTATTAACAAATTCCATCTTTGAATTTTGAATCCCACTACTCATAAAAAATCTTATCTACTTTAATTCCACCAATTAAAAAAACGGAAGGGGAAGATTTGATACCCCAATACATAAATTTCGTTTTCATCCGTCAGGGCTCGAGACTTTCAAAAGTTCAAACGTCAGCAAAAGTAACGTGCACAGCATCTCTATATTTTTATTTAAGTACAAACAATAAGGCCCACATTCAATCTCTATGACTTAAAACCATCATACTCAATAATAAACTGAACAACTGTACTTAAGCGTCATTATGTCGCCAACATGACATCATACACACATAAATCTACACTATTTATTTAAATTACTTAACTTTTAAGGAAATCAAACGAAATAAACCTTAATTAAACTTATATACAACTATATACAAATAAACGTTACTCAAACTTCGATAAACGGGAAATAATAAGGAAAAACAACCTAAATTTCGGAATAATAATTCACAAACAAACTAAAGCTCGCCATACACCTTTCCTAAAGGTCGCTACACGCATAACACAAATTTATCTATAAAACTAAACTTGACAACAAAACAAAAATGTATATACGGAATCTGACTAAGTGAATAAAACTACAAACAAAATTACGCAATACGTATACAGGGTGTTGAAAATACCCTGACATATTGTGCGCTGTTGATTTACATTCCTTGACAGCATCTCGGGCCACCTTTGCTAGGAATACTTGGTTCGCTCATTCACATCATCAATATGCAGTACAAATCTCCACTTGTCGTAATAAACGAGCGCACTCCACGTTCTTCTACACGGTTTATAAACTCTGGAATGATCTCCCTAGCTCCTGTTTTCCTCTCACTCATGATATGGAAAAATTGAGGGTAGCCGTTAACAGGTAAATCTTGGGCATTCAATATGCCTCTATTCATCCTCATAAACGTTCCTGAGAGCTATAGCACGGTACATCAAACTTAGCCTAAGCAAGTCGTGTTACCACAGGGCCACTAGCTCGGTCCCCTTTCATATTTATGTAAGTGCATATATATATATATATATATATATATATACATATTTTAAATACAATCTTGTTAATTTAGTTATTACAGATTACTGTAGATAAACTCATTTCATTCCGTATGTGTAACAGGCTTTAGTATCTCTCATTTTTTACATGCAAGAATTCCTGTTTCTCTAAACATTGCAAAACTTCCCACCTTAATCTAACTATAAATAAGACAGAAAACATAAGAACTGCAGTGAGCTGATTCGGACACATTTTCTACCTCACAAAAGGGTTCATGTTCTGTGTCATAGTTATAGGAAGTTATAAGCATCAACTAATAGGCACTACAATGAAAAATTTTATCTGCGTTGAAAAAAGTGCTATATAAGCATTGATACATTTCAATGTAGTAACGATATAACTTTTACTTTGCAAGATTTTTCCTCTTAGCTGCCCTATCTAAATCAGTCTGTAGTTTTTCTCGAATTTCTATTATACATTGCTATTATTCTTTTCGTTGTCTATAAAAGGTTTTGGTATCTCTCATTGTTGATACGCAATACTACCTGTTTCACGAAACATTACTAAATGTGTTTCCAAGACATTTCTGCTCACGATGTAGAAACTTTGTATCATAAACTCTGGAAAGTATTAAGCAATTATTAAAAAAAGCTGTTATATGTAATTAACAGAACAGCATAAAAGTAAGCTAGGAACTAGCTGAAACATTATCAGAATAGAGGAAAATGATATGGCAAAAAATGCAATGAGTGTGATAAATAATAATTTATGAAAATGCAAATTTACACGAGTATCACTCGTAATTAAAACAGTTATTTTTTAGGTATGTAATGTAGCTTTATTGTTTTTTTTATACATATATAACCGTTCGGTAACAATTTCAGTTATCGTCCTCAGTAAGCCATAATAGTTTTCAAAAAATTGACTTATGTGCCAAATACCTAGATACGTGATGTCAGAAAACCCAAATATTAGCCGGCTATAACAGTTAGGGCACGTATATGAAAAATCCAACTACTGCTATATAATGTTACTTTCGCAATCATTCATTAGATCTTTAATAGGTTAAATATTTCTAAATTGCCCTCAAATTACACTTCCTAAAGGGTGAACGCTATCTATGAAAAACGTCACAATAAAAAACGAATTTAATCAAATTATAATAAAGTCCAAACCTATAAAAAACCTTTAAATTGAAAGTGGAAAAAGTATTCATGACTAAAAACTTGACATACGAATTAAGCGTTTAGTTAAACCTTAAGAAATCTAACAAAGAAATAAATTTCCGTTACTATTTAAGGAATGTAATCGGTTTCTATACTATCTAAAGCATATTTAGGTAACTTTGAATGTCCCTTAATATTTATTGGGGCTTTGACAATAGTTAATACCGTAGTTGAGTGATATCTTTTCAATTTTATATGTAACGTTAGTTATGAGGTGAAGAAAATCTGTACCAATATTAAATGGTAATTGTATTTACTGGTATCTCTAACAGGTTTAATTATATTAATTTCACTAAAAGAATAACCATTAACTTGCAGTGATCTTTTTAAATAATCAAATCCATCTTCTAAAAATCGTGCAACACAAATTCGCTTAACTCGATCCACTATCGACACACTAATTTCTTGACGTAGATAATGATTTGACAGTTTATGAAAATGCCTTTCGATGTGTGCAGATTTCCAGAAAATTCTAAAAGAAGTAGATGGAATATTTTTTATAGAAATTTATATACTAAAAATGGCACCCTTTCTTACCTTTTTTCTATAGTAAACGGAGTACTTGGAATATATTTTAATTAGATCTTGAAATAAATTATTTACCAATTAAATATGTTACGTTATCACAATATTGCAATTATTCAACATATATAGTTAAACTTAAGATAAGGACAATTATTTGTTTTGTTAAATTTCATATGATTTAACTAGATATTTGATTTGTGTCAAGTTTGTAGCTTTCTTCACTTTCAAATTAAAGTCTTTGTTCAACTTTTGTTTTGATTGTGACATTTTTCATTGTTAGTTTTCGTCCGTTAGAGGTTGTTCTGATTCGTCATTTTCAAGGTGGTTTAATAATATTTAATCCATTCAATATCTAGCTAATCTTAACTAAAATAAAATTTCAAAGTGATAGTTGACTTTTCCATATGTTTCGTATGTTTCATACATTTATTGATTCTTTAATTATAATTTACTTAGCACAACAACTGTAGTTGTTATCGAAAAGTTTGGATTTGTATAAAAGAAATAATAAAAATACTCAACATACCCAAAGGATTTTAATAATAATTTAGTTTATGCAGTCTTTCTAACTGGCCCGCATTAAAATGTACTTGATACGAGCAAACATTTTTCAGGTATAGTAATTTTCATGCTACGGTTTCTCAAACAAATATAACTAGACACTAAACTTTAAAAGTATGTTTCGAATACTCATGCATATTTTCAATGTGGACGTAATAATTGAATTACGTATATGAATACATGTTTGTGATTATTGTGCTCTACAGTACGTATAATTTAGTTTGAGTTCAGTAGAAACCCATCTAACATAATGTCATCTAGAAACGCATTGTAATTCAACTTCTATTAGTATAAGCTCTAGGAAAAGGATTTACTTGATGACACAATGCAGTAATTTTTCTTTTTAAGTAAACTTACCTTTCACCGGTAGTCGTCAATATTTGAACAAACTTTAAGTTTATTATATAAACATGTACCTAGAGAATAGTAACTCTGACTAGGTTTAAAGGTATTGTCTAATTTACACAATGTGAGAGTTTATAAAGGCGTATTGTCAATTTATAACTAGGTTAAATGAGTTGTGTTAATTTGTGAATATGAATTAAGGTTGTAACTTACCAGGTCGCTGTTATGAGAGTTGTTGATTTGAGTTAGTTGAACTTGAACGCAGAAATGTTATTATTCTCAACACCTTAATTTATATACAGAAGCAGTCTTGCATTAGCTAATTCAAACGAGTACAAACAGTTATTAGTATACATAAATAAGATCAGAGTTATGACGTATTAAGGATACCCACCTTTGGTGCTACTTTAGTTAAACTCTAATAAGCTTAATCAGTAAAATAATGCATGCTGTAATAGTGAATATTCTCAAAAAAAACATTCTATTCTATTTAAGCGTTATTCAAAAACAATTTGCATTACCTAAGCTCTACTAAAAAACCCAATACTTGGAGTGGTCATAATCGCGAAATTTACAAAATAATCATTTTACAGAACTATGCTTATTTACACTTCACGTGTATCTCAAAATTAATGCAATCCTGGCCTTTACCTAAATAGCCAAATTTCATTTAAACGAGAAAACATAGCATTTCCAACGGTAGTGCTTTCGATGAAAGCAACGTAAATGCTAAAGCATGAAATGTATATAAATTAATATAATATAGAACTCCACACATTACAAAATTGGATATATAGTTCGTTTTGGCCTCCTGATCAAAAGTCTTAACCCTGAGACTGAAAATCCCCAATAAGGATAAACACTGTCAGGAACATGAAGGTACGCTAGTGATACCATGTTTATTTGCGTCCGTGCGTGCGGGAGTTCATGCGAGCGTGCGTCCATGCGTGAGTCGGTGCGTGAGTCTGTGTGTGTGTGTGTGTGTGTGTGTGTGTGTGTGTGTGTGTGTGTGTGTGTGTGTGTGTGTGTGTGTGTGTGTGTGTGTGTGTGTGTGTGTGTGTGTGTGTGTGTGTGTGTGTGTGTGTGTGTGTGTGTGTGTGTGTGTGTGTGTGTGTGTGTGTGTGTGTGTGTGTGTGTGTGTGTGTGTGTGTGTGTGTGTGTGTGTGTGTGTGTGTGTGTGTGTGTGTGTGTGTGTGTGTGTGTGTGTGTGTGTGTGTGTGTGTGTGTGTGTGTGTGTGTTTGTGTGGTGTGTGTGTGTGTGTGTGTGTGTGTGTGTGTGTGTGTGTGTGTGTGTGTGTGTGTGTGTGTGTGTGTGTGTGTGTGTGTGTGTGTGTGTGTGTGTGTGTGTGTGTGTGTGTGTGTGTGTGTGTGTGTGTGTGTGTGTGTGTGTGTGTGTGTGTGTGTGTGTGTGTGTGTGTGTGTGTGTGTGTGTGTGTGTGTGTGTGTGTGTGTGTGTGTGTGTGTGTGTGTGTGTGTGTGTGTGTGTGTGTGTGTGTGTGTGTGTTGTGTGTGTTGTGTGTGTGTGTGTGTGTGTGTGTGTGTGTGTGTATGTGTGTGTGTGTGTGTGTGTGTGTGTGTGTGTGTGTGTGTGTGTGTGTGTGTGTGTGTGTGTGTGTGTGTGTGTGTGTGTGTGTGTGTGTGTGTGTGTGTGTGTGTGTGTGTGTGTGTGTGTGTGTGTGTGTGTGTGTGTGTGTGTGTGTCTGTGCTGTGTCTGTGTGTGTGTGTGTGTGTGCGTGTGTGTGTATGTTTATTATTTTATTGTTTAGTTTAGATTGTTATCAATGTAAGTAGTTGTATAAGACCTTATCACAAGTGGCAATACCTTAGGTTTGGATAAACCTGCATAATCGCCCGCAAGTGTTTTGCGCTAAACGAACTCAGTTAGAAAATACGATTTGCAACATTATCTCATGAACTGTTTGGGTCTTTTCGGATTAGAGTTAATGTATGATTTTATGCTGATCGTTCTGATTTAGACGTGTGTGTGTTTGACTTCATGGGTATGGCATAGATAGTCCTGAATGCTTTTAGTAAACGAGTTGATGGGTATTGAACATTGTTTCGATATCTGGAATGACTCAGATACCACAAGATGCTGGCAAAATTAGCGAGAATAAAAAGTGTTCTGGTACCTCATCTGCATACACGTTAGTGTCCCTCGATTGGTACGTTCTCATATTTAAAATCCACTCTTCTTTACGAATTACAATTTAAGCTAATGAAAATCTCATGTTTGGACTATTTCTATATCGTGAATACGCACATATATCATTTATATGCTCATCAAGTTGAAATTCCTCATGATCTTCATACTGCAGCTTATCTTTCACATACGATGGAGCTAACTTTATTTGGCAAGTTCTAAAGGTAACGTTCCTTAGGTATTCAGTAGATAGAAGAGGGAGAGAGAACAGTATTGGATGACTTTATAAATGTACTTACCGTGCTCGTCTTCTTAGGAGATTATATCAGGTTCAACTCTTTGCTTTACCACATTTGGTTTCGCGAGATTGTTCTAACATTTTACTAGCCGATATTTTGTTCGCCACCTGAATAGGAGGATGGAATCGATTTATCATAGCCGCAAGTATTTTAAACAAGTCTTGAAGTGCTATTACGTAAGCTGCTTCAATAACTATCATAAAATAAAATATAATCATGAAATGGCCATCCCATGATTCAATTGCCCATGTTGTTTTGGTAATAAGGCGATTTTCGTTACCTTCCTCAATAGTAAAGTGTGGCATATTATATTCAAATCCAAATTCTGTACGGTAATCTCTCGCATTCTTGTAGCCGCGATCATCTAACAAAATATCTCCTTCTTATAACCATGCTCTAAAACCATCAATAGTTGTATTCAACACATTAATTAACCTTTAAGCATCATTATTTCTGGTGTAAGAAAAATAGGGAACCTAACCGGCAACAAAAAAGCCATCGGAGGGAAAAAAAGGATAGTTTTAATTAAATGTGGTCCTTTATGAAGACAGAAGGCTGGCGTAATGCACGAAAGTGTTTTTTGTTGAAATAAGAATATGTCCCATCTGTGCAGTTCATTACTCGTGGTACCTGGGCTTCAAGATTGTATCATCCATTTTTAAAAGTTTTCTTTTACCAAAGAGTTGGTCCATGGTAGAGTGTCTTTAGCATCGCATATCATTAAACTTTTCGACGATTTTGGGTTTGGGCGATATCGGATATGGTGCGTCAGAGTAGTATAGTTGATGACTTACCGCGGGCTGTTAACAATTCTGGGAGCATTGTGCAATTTCCTGCACTTATGTATTCATACAGTTAATGTTTAACCGTACAGATCTTCGGAAATTTTGGGCAAGTAATATCACGACAGAGAATGGATATAAATACAAATAAAAAGCGCGGATATTTTGCTAAACGGGAACTTGATGAAATTACCTTATCGATTTCTATGATTTTGAGGAGAACGGTAGAAGTGAAACTGACTTTGAATCTGAAGACGAAGATTACATATATATATATATATATATATATATATATATATATATATATATATATATATATATATATATATATATATATATATATATATATATATATATATAAAGTTAGTGACACGTACTCTGATGCATATGTTATTGAAGTTAAAGAGAATGATGATAATAATTACGTTGGACCTCTTCCGGTAAATAACAGTAGAAATTTTAAATTGATTATTTTAGATATTGTAATGTCTCCTACTATGCATTGATTTGATGTCACTGGACACTAACAACAAAAGTTTTCTTTTACTGATGCGCATGGATCATCCCGGATTTAGATGCAAACTCTAGAGCTTTGTATTGTCTTATGTATTTTACCTTCCAACCTACATATACATATGTAGCTATAGAAGGTTGTGCAATCGACTTCTTTTCACTATCGATAAATCGACTTATTAACTCATTTTACAACGTTTTGCCAAGTTTCGCAAAGATCAACCATGATGTCTGTGCGCATGTGTGTACTGATGTATGTTAGTATTCACGATAACTCCAGAACGAAAACACCTACGAACTTAACATTTTGTATTTAAGCTTGTTTTCATTTCGCTTCGAGCTGATTAGATTTTGGAAGAAATTCAGCATAGGTGAGGAGGGATTATTAGGAGCTGTTTTTGATGTTTATCAAATATGTCTGAAACAGCTGTTTATAGACCTTAATCATATAGATTAATTATCTTCTATGCAATTATTTAATACGACGCGCAATTTAGCGGCAAAAAAGTTCCAAAGGTGGAATTTTAATTTTGTCAGTATCTGAATAATAATTAATTTTATAAGAAAATGGGTAGACATATATTTTAAAGAAAATTTAATTTTACATAAATATATAAAGCGTAATACTAAATCTAAAAATTAAATAAACATGACTGAAAATGCTTAAGCTGTATTATTGATATTTTTATGGAAGCGGGCGCCTTCGGAATATTTGTAAGTTAGCATCTAGATGTCTGTTAACCTCTATCTAACATTAAGTTTTAAACGTCTGTTTAACACAGATTTTTGTTTTTACAATGTTGCCTATTTTCGTAATGAACTTATAAAAGAGGCTGCATAATTATCTTAAAAAATTGTTATCAAAATTATTTCATTTCTTTTAATTTCCATTTTGTTAGGTCATGTGGTATTCCACACCAAATATTTATAACTTACAAGGTTATTTACCTGATAGGCAATGCTCTCTAACTGGAAGCCTACAGACGCTCACATAATAAAAACATCTTTTTGGACTATTGCTATGTATGGGTTTAGTGAAGTATCCTTCTAAAGTATACTGCTGGTGCCGTGACATATAGTATAAATATGATATCGCTCCAAATAATACGATGTCGAAAAATCGATTTAAAATGTTATATAAATTTTGGCATTTACCCAATAATGGAGAGCACCCCCAACGATCTATTTTATAAAATAGCGATACTTATAACTAGACAGGTTGAAAAATATCTTCCTATAAAAAAACACAACTATGGTGTAAAACTTGTTATGTTATGTGAAGTAAACGGTTACGTTTATTCCATGATGGTGTACGAAAGAAAGACTGAAACTGTTTAAAAGGATCTTGCAACTCATGTCGTCTTACAGTTACGTCACGATTACTTAGACTAAGGACGGATACTTGTTACTGACAACTTCTATACATGCTCACTAACTTCTCAGGCGCGATAAACATTCCCATGGGACGCTTATAAGAAACCTCAAAGGAATACCACAATAAATTGTTGAAACTAAGATAGATAAAGAAGAAGTAGTGGGGAAAGAAAATAAAAATCAAGCTGTGGTAGCTAGGAGCCGTGACAAAAGGAGTACGTTAATATTTTTTACACATCACGCACTATAAATTATTAACACAAAAATAATAGAAAGAACGAAGAAATCTTAAAACCTAAATTTATATTTGATTATTAGGATGTAAGACGGGGGTTAATTTATCAGACCTGCTTTTCAGCTACTCTACTCCAGTTATCAAATCTATAAAATGGTAACACAAACTAGCGACAGAACTTGTGTGGTGAATGCGTTTGTAGCATACAAAATGCTGAAGCCAAAAAGTGCACGAATAGGAATTACAAAATTTCGCGAAAAGTTGGTAGATGGGCTAACAAGTAGTACAATATGAAACGATATTGTTTAAGTTGTGAGAAGAGACCTTTCCTATATGTAATGTATATTGTTTCAATAAACCGTTAATTACGTAGATATGCAGCGAAACGTAATCATTGGAAGTATCTGGTATACATTCATAAACATTTCTCGGCATCCTAACAATATCCCTAACCCCTCCCAGTGTTCCTGAGTGCTTTAGCACGTTAGGCAAATTTTAACCTGTTCAGGAATACTATTAGTGAAAAAAAGAAACCATGGGCTATAAAAGTATTAAAAAATTATATAAATCTCTACCCACTTGTTCCACCTTTGAAAAATACTTTCAACTTTGTGGCATTTCCGGTTATACCGAAAGTAGCTACCAACTTCGTTATTTCAAATGGAACCCACCGTCTTTTGCCATTTTCGGATTTCTCATTTAATTTTAAGGCCACTTTACGTAAAGCGTCTTATGTCTCAAATTTACCTTTTCCTAGTTATGTCAAAAAATTGTCAAGTTTTGACAGCTGCTGAGTACCACGGAAATTGGTGCTGCGCATTCACAGCTATAAATTTCGGAATCGGACTTTTAGGGTTCCAAGACGCCCTAATAAGCTACCTTGCGATTTATTTGAATTCTAAAAAAATCGTTCACAACCCCAAAAATATGCCTCTGAAGTTGCGTTTCAAGCATCCTTATTTCAACCAGAAAGGACGAATTTTCTCAACGCTATCGTATTCAGAATACAAAAAAACTTTTGTTAACATGAAGTATCCGCAGTGGCCGAATATGAGTCGGAATAAGTTTGCTCAAGTCAGGGAAAGCTTTTTAAATACTGGATCATGGAAATTTTTATGAAAGAGGAAAATATTATTAACGCTATTGGCTACTTTATTAATACGTATCTTTTTTATCTTCCATCCAATTTAGGGGTTTCTCAAACGTTCACGCAAAGAATTTTAGTTAAGAATTATGTGTATCACTACAAGTTTACGGCAGTGCAACCTTTATTTTCAACGTATTGTCAAAGACGAGTGAATTTTTTTGTATTCTTAATAGTGAAAATTCAAGAGAATCATGAATTTCTAAGAAATATTATCTGGAGGGATGAAAATGTATTTGTTCAGGAGGGTCATTTAACACCCGCAACCCATATTTTAGGACAGATAGAAACACTATTGTTTCGTGAATGTGGATTTCAAACTAAATTTAGTTTGTTTTTCTTTACCTAAAAACAATGAATTGAGAATTAGTATTTATAGCGAATCCTAAAACAAAACAAATTTCAATTCATTAAAAAATATAGTTGAGTATCTAGGCAATTTACCATTAGCTGATTTAACAGACAATGTGGTATCAACCGGATGGTGCCCTCGCTCATTGAACGCGTATTGTTACCGAAACGTTGTCAAATATATTCGAGAATCCGTAGATACGGTATTTGGGGCATTGGGATTGGCCAGCTCGATCCTCAGATCTAACACCTTTAAATTTATTTCTTTGGAGGGCAATAAAGGAGATTTTTAAAATATAGCTAAATTTTTTTTCTACTTAAGGTACAATAAAAGGAAAGGCCTATGTTGGTGAAGCTATCAATACCATGCAAGAGCTTGAAAAAAAATTAATCAGGCGTTTTCAGATATTGGGCAAAAATAAAACTGAAAATACCATATTAGCAATAGAAAATAGACTTATTAAATGTTTGGAGTTTAATGGGGCACAGTTTGAGCACTTATAATAAATTGTTTATATTTCAATTTTTTTTATTATTTTGCTTGGTTTTCTTGAGAATAAATTTTATTTTGTTGTTTTGATTCTTGTTCATAAACTACGATACTTCAAGTGTAGAATACACCTTCCGCCGCCATTTTGTTTTTTGTAACGTCACCCTTGGGATACCTTTGGTCGCCATTTTTTATATGCCCACGTGGGGATCGTATTTTTCATCTGAGAATAAAAAGATTTCATATGTTATTAATATTTATTAGGGTTATTTTTATCAAAGGAGATTGCATAATTGTTATTAAAATTATTATTACATTTCTTTTAATCTTAATCTACAGGTGGCCTAATTTATTTATACATTGGGGGTTGTATTCTAATAATGGGGAAGAATTAATAGATAAGACGTAAGGATAACAAGCGTTTTCATAATATAAGGATGTTATTTAAGCTATGCTTATTATTATACAGTTATACAACTTCATTTATATGAATTGGAAAGTAGCAGTCAGCCGTCGACATTGTGTTAATTAATGTGTGCTACAAAACTACATTAGGTCTAAATTAAATATTAGGTGAAATAATAATCATTTCTACCCTGATGCAATAGCGCTTTTTTTTATACAGTCAGATTCTCTATCTAAGCGGTCAGTACCTATACATTCGAAAAAATTATGCCTGATTTATTTGTATGTTCAATTACTCACACACACACACACACACACACACACACACACACACACACACACACACACACACACACACACACACACACACACACACACACACAAATTACTTTATAATAAATAAATGGGCGGCAATTAAACATTATAAATTAGATATAGGTACATCAAACTATTATTGTTAATGCACGATGCGCATGTTGGTTTTAGTACATATTTAAAAGACAACAACAGCAAAAAATAGGATTATTTTTCTGCAATAGAAGTTGGTCATGCACGCCGGCTCTTGTTACGGAACTCTCAATTCAATCAAAAACTTTCAAAAGAAAACGTCAGGGTGTAGACAAAACTTAAGTTACTGGTGCGACTAGCGAAGGATTAAACTTAGAAACGGCTGCGTTTAGGGATAGGGTCACGCTAACAAAAGTTGCAGATTTTTGAATTCTGAACATGATGCCGTAGAGAAAATTGGGACATTCTATTTGAAACAAGCAACTTCAGAGGTTGTGAAAGGGTTTTAGAATTCAAATAAATCACAAAGTAGCTTGTTAGGGTCTCTTGGAACCCTAAAAATCCCATTCAGAAATTCGTAGTGTGAGCGCGGAGTACAGATTTCCGTGGGACTCTGCAGCTGTCAAAATTCTCTAATTTTTCGAAATAATTCGGAAAAAGTAAATTTTAGGCATAAGACACTTTATATAAGGTGGCCTTAAAATTAAATGCGAATCAGAAAATGGCAAAAAAATGGGAGGTTCTATTTAAAATAACGAAGTTGGTAGCTACCTCTGGTATAACCGGAAGTGGTACAAAGTTAAATATTTTCCAATGCTACATCAGATCGGTAAAGATTTATGTAATTTTTTTCAGGTTTTTAGTCCTTGGCTATTACCTTTACGTATTATAAATAGTATTGGTTATAACTTCAAAAAATGGTACAATACTATCAAAGCATTTCCAAAATTAATTAATTAAGCTATATTTTACATATCTTTTAATATACTTAATTTAACACTAGAAGTACGTATGCGAAATGACCGATCTCAATTTTGATTCACTTCGCACTTTTTTTCTATCATCCTAATGTTAACAAAATTTTATTGCTTTTTGTTTTTTATTAGTTACATTTATTGCCAGACCAGTAAATTCAATTTTGTTATATATAGCAGTGATGTGTAAATTATGTAAATGACTTTGATTATGTAACATATGGAGACTTTTAGCTGTCTCAGCAAACATTTCAGCGAGTGTTCCAGTAATTTTCGACATCGGTTAATATAATGTCCCCTGGTAGTTGATGTTTAAGTCTTGTGTGAATCTTTGTTTGCAAGAGTTCATAAAAAGCCGCACCACTACATTCACTTGAGTGGATTATACACTGT
Organism: Vesta saturnalis; assembly: GCA_036346205.1. Lineage (NCBI taxonomy): Eukaryota > Metazoa > Arthropoda > Insecta > Coleoptera > Lampyridae > Vesta > Vesta saturnalis. The sequence continues at coordinate 134,037 of JARFJB010002451.1, forward strand.
TGGGCACTTTTTTATGTAGTCTTAAATGGGCATGATTCCTAATTCTTGATGTAGTTGTGTGTTCCGAATGTACCAGGCCACGTTGACTGCAATTCGTAGTACTTTGTTTTGGAACCTCTGTATTTTGCGTAAGTTGGTTTGAGATGTGTTGCACCATATCGGTGATCCATGTCGTACTAATGGCCGTAGCAGGGTGTTGTATAGCCGGAAAAATTTACGGTTTGTTAGAGGGTACTAGTGTGACATAGCCTTGAATTAATTTTTGGTTGATGTGGAAGCCCCAACTCAGCCGTGTGTCTAGGTAAATGCCGAGATATTTGACTGCTGAATCGTTGGATTTCTACGGTATTGGTTTGTTATTAACGTCAACTGGGTAGGGATTCGTGATTCATCTAAGGGTAAATATTTTTGCTTGGCATTTATCTGGGTTTATTTGAGTGTTTCACTGTTGGAACCAGCGAAACAGCTCGTTGCTAGCTTGTTACAGAGTTTTTACTGCTTCGTCCAACGATGATGCATGAGTAAAGATGGTTGTGTCGTCGGCAAAGATGGCCTTAGTTTCAGGCAGATCGGAGGTGTAAATGGAGAATAGGATTGGACCCAGGATGCTGCCCTGCGGAACACCTGCATGGATACCTTTGGATTGTGATATCGTGGAGTTTACTCGCACAGCAAAAGTACCGTTTTCGACAAATGAGAATAAAATGGATTTTAGGTAGAGTAACATGTCAATATTCAGGATTTTTAGTCTTATACCTGCAAGCCACGTTTTGTCGAAGGCCTGTGATATGTCTAGAAATAAGGCCTAGTGTAGACTTTGCCTTCGTAGCCACGCTCGATTAGTTAGTTAGCTTATTCGTTGTATTTGGTGATATGTAGAGTGGCATTTTCTAAACCCAAATTGAAAAGTAGGGATTGTGTTTTGGTTTTCAATAGCAGCATTTAGTCTAACTTGAGTTAGTCTTTCCAGCCGTTTGGATATGTAGGTGAGAAGACTTATTGGCCTATAGCTACTTATTTTTGTTGTTGTTGGTCGGTTTTGGAAACATTAGAATTTGGGCATGTTTCCATGCTAGGGGAAAGTAGCCTAGCCGTAGGCAGGCATTAAGGATTGTGTTTACACCGGCTAGGGATTTCTTGGAAAGGTACTGGAGAATAGAATTTGTGAGTAGATGTCCGGGGGACTTGTTTGTTGAGAGTGTATCTGTGTGAGTTTTAAGTTCCTTGGGGGAGGTGGGCTTAATTCTGTCGGATTGTGGCACGTTTGTTTCAATGCTAAGTGTAAGGCGAAAGCGTCTGTTATGTAGTTGTCGCTGCCTGTCTGTTGTTAGTCTGGTTATTTCATCCCCTGGGTTTAGAAATTTTTGGTTGTTTTCCATAGACCTCTGTCCCCTGTATGTCTAATATGTCTGGCTCGTGGTCTCTTCGATAGGGGTAACATGTGCACTCGTCCGGTGCCAATATCTGAAAGGAATTTACTGTTGCCATAGCGTGTATTTGGCATTTATATCGCCATTAGTGGCTCATTTGTATTAGACATTATTTGCATGTCTCCGAGTACTAGTTTTTTATTTGGCTACATGTAGGCGAGTGCTACTGTTACTGTACTGTTGTTATCAAGTGCAACTTGGATGGAGGTCATTTCAATATTTAAATTTTAATTGGAATCGCTACCCCTCCTGACGCAGTCGGGGCGTTTCAGTCCTTTTGATACACGTGGTAACCTGGGATATTAAAGTTGTTTGTGTCGTTTAGGTACGTCTCAGTAATGCAAGCGATGTCTAGTTTGTGTCTAGCTAGGAAGGCAATGATTAAGGATCGTTGGTTTTGGAGCCTATTGACATTTCAGTTGAGGATTGTTAAGTATTGAGTTGGTTTTGGTTGGTTATGGTCCATTAAAAAGCATTGGTAGGAAAGTGTCGGTAATGAACCATTTAATGGTATATATTTAATGATGTGAATGGTTCAAGGAGGAGCGGTATAATGTTGTTGGCTTGGGGTTAATTGGATTTTGTTGTGATTAAGTCCACTTTGGGTTCTGCTTGCGTAGGTCTGTTCGTTGTTAACTTCCGAATTTCGGAAGTAGTTGGGTTTGGGGGTGAGGATAGAGGCTTTGGTACGTTGCCGCGGTCCTTTGGACGGTGGCCACCTTCACAGTTTGCACATTTTTGTGGGTCAATAGGTCGTTTTTTACATTTTGTATGTTGATGGTCGCAGTAGTTTTTGGTATGTCCATACTGTTGACATCTATAATATTTGGGGATGGTCTTGGATTTTCTTCTTTTTTCGACTGTAACTATGAAGCAGGGTATTGCTTTTAATGTGAGATCTACTGCACAGACGGGCAGCGTTTTTTTTTCTTTTGTGTACAGCCGTGCTAGTTCTAGAACTGGAATCTTATTGTTTATGAGTTCGTTTTTGATTTCCTGGTCTGTTAGGGAACGTGGTGCATTTTTGATGACTACTGATAAGGGTTCATAGTTGGGGTACTGGTACTGGATTTGATTATCACTGTAGAATTTAGTTAAATTCCGATAATCTTGTTAAGTTTATTCGTAATGTAGGTACATTGTAGGTAGTGTGAACGCACCAGTTGCGTGTTTTTTGATGTCCTCTGCAAGAGCTTAGTGATAAACTGCATTAGGCAGATATATGGGTGGAATTTTAATTTTTGTGGTATCGGGTTGGTTATTTTCTGTTTCTTGTTCGGTTAGGGAAGTTTCCAGGTATGGCGGAATATAATATTTATTATTTTCTATGTGGTTTTGAGCTGTCCATGCGCAACGTTTTTGATCTGCCTTTATAAGTGGTGATAGATCGCCGCATTTGCGCCTTTGTTGCGCTGTTTGGTCCACTTTAATTGCATGACTTGCAATTTTTATGGAAATATAAATTCAAATTTAAACTTACTGCGTTTGCAAAGAGCTGATCTGGCTGAGGTCAAGCGTATCGCGCTGTTATCGGACATTTGCTCCTGTTCAGTGCTCGTAATCTGTAAGCTTTAGACAAATTTATAAACATTTGTATTAACCGTTAATTAACATTTCCAGAAGTGAAATAGTTTCCAATAACTACCCACTGTTGAGGAAGGTACATCCTACGTTTTGGAAGATGCATTGTCGAGCACCACTAGTGATAGTGATGAAGATTAGCATTTATCCAGTTTTCCAGAAACACCAGTGTAGGATATGATGCAGCTGGCGGTACTAAATGGAGAATTCTGAGTGATTTGAATAACGATCGTGGACGTATATCTCATCATAACATACTTACAGAAGAAAATGAACCAACCGGATATGCTAAATGAAACGTTGACAACACTTGTGCAAGTTTTTGAAGACAATTTCTTGATGCGTAGTATTAAGAAGTGTACTGAACCTGAAGCAAGTACATAATTGGGTGGCAATCCATTGAAGAATTAGACCCGTTTAATGTTTATATATTGTTTGTACGCTCGTGGGAAGGGTCCGCTCTAGCCTTCATGTCACCCCGGACAATTTGCCGCCCGTTTTTTTTAAATGAAATAAAAATTATGTTAAAATCATTTATTTAAAAAAATATATGTAATACATTTAAAAAGGGCAAAACTTAAAAGTACCGGTACATATAAGGTGCATTTATTGCTATTAAGAAAGTACAAAAAATATTGCATAACCAAACAGAGACATTTTAGATTCTATAAAAATGTCACTATAAAATAAAGTAACCTAAAAGAAATATTTCTTTCTAACTTTGATTTCCGCAAATGTTTTTATTACATCTTTTAAGTTAACTTGATCAGCAATTTCATGCTCAATCGCTAAAATGGCCAACCCATTAAGACGATTTTGCGTTGTAGTTGAACGTAAAAAATTCTTAATCAATTTTGATTTGGAAAAACTTCTTTCTCCACTTGCAACAGTTATTGGTATACACAGCAATACTCTTAAGGAAACACTTAGGTTTGGGGCACAATTTAACACTGTTATTAATTTTAGAACAGTTCTTGGGCTTTCTTTTTTGCCCATAAGCCCAGATACCGCACAAATTTCTTCTGCTAATTCTACCTCATTAATATCAACAGAATCACCGTGAGTTAAAATACTTTCTAGATCGTTGCAATGTTTTAAAAGATTTTCTTTAGACATGCCCTTTAAATCATATATATTATATAAAAATTGAAAATAATTACTATGGTGACTAAGTTGTTTAAATCTAGTATATATTGCATTTAGTGCCTGGTCAATTTTAATAAAAAAATCTACCTTATAATTTTCTTCAGGATTCTCGATCGGTTCATCTCGAGATTCGTTTGAGAAATTCCTTTTTTTTCTTCTTACGCGGTGTCGTGGTATTTTTGATTCAAAATTGGCTTCAACGTCAATTTCGTCAGCCAGTTCTCTCGCATCAATAATAGTCTCATTAAAAGATTTATCCGATCGAAGATCCTGAAAAAACTTTTTGCAATTTTGCAAAAGATCAAGTGCAGATGCTAGATCATAATCTTTTGCCTGCAACAATTTGCTTATTGGATTAATATAGTTTAAAATTTTAGACAAAAGAACTATTGAACACAAAAATTTAAATTGTTTAATACAACTTAATAAACCTGAGGCTTCGTCCCTTATTAAATTATCAATTTCTTCATTCTCATAAATGGTTAGCAAGGCGTCGTATACGCCTCCGATATAAAATCTTAAAGACTTTAAAGCCTCTTTCCTACACTCCCATCTAGTATCACTTAATGGTTTTAAAGTCAAACCCTGAACATGTTTTAGAAGAATTGCCCAGCGAAAAGTAGATGCTGAAAAAAATACATATATTTTTTGAACCATATTAAAGAAATTAGCGCCTTCCAAAGATGCTTTTACCGTATCGTTAGCTACTAGATTGAGAGAGTGACTACTACATGCAACGTAGAAAGCCCGCGGATTTAGGTTCTTAATCCTAGATTGCACTCCTGATTTATCGCCCCGCATATTAGACCCGTTGTCATATCCCTGTCCTCTTATATCCTGTAAATTTAAACCCAAATTATTAAGTTCTGCAATTATAATTTCAAACATTGTAGACCTTTCAACTGGAAGAAAACCCAAAAAGCTCTCCTTAATTTTAATTTCAACCTCATCCTGATTGGAATCATTTTTATTGATTGAAACATACCTGATTAAAAGAGTAATTTGCTCCACCTTAGAAATATCAGGAGTGCAATCTAAAATTATCGAATAATATTTGACTTTTTTTATTAATTAATAATATAAGATTTCACACTTTGATGCAACAGGTCTATTATCTCGTTTTGAATATTTTTCCCAAGATAGTGAGCTTTCGTTTCTTCTTTTTTAAGCACCCTACGTACGTGTTCTTACATGACGGGATCAAATTCAGATAGCGGCTCAACTATTTTTAAGAAGTTGCCGTTATTATGCTCAAACAGCTTGTCGCTTGTACCTTGGAAAGCCAGACAACTTTTACCAAGCATTTTAGTGATTGCTACGATTCTTAAAAGCACTTCTTGGTAATGGTTTATTTCAGCGTTAACAAGTCTTTGGGAATCCGCATCTATAGTTTTACAACACTTTAATCTTAGGTTCCGTTCTAGAAAAGATTTTTGGGACTGAATACGATTTTTAGAAATTTCGTGGTCTTTTAGAGTTTGATTCAGATGCTTCCAACTTTTAAACCCCTCCTTTGAAAGGGAACTAAGTACACAGCCAAAAATTTTGCAGCAAAAGCAATATACGCAATTTTTTGAGACAGAGTACACTAGCCAGTCCTTTAAAATTTGCTCTCCATTACTTAAAATCATTGGCCAGAGTGCTGGATCTGTACTTAAAAGTTGTTGAGCGCTTTCTCTAGGTGCCACGTTGGCATCAGTAGTGCTCTCATTTGGCGACGGAGGGCTGCCACTGTCAGTTGCAAGTATTAGTTCAGGTATATCGTTCATTTGTTGATCCTGATTTTTCTCCGGTGAGTCTCTGTTGTCACTGTTATCAGTGTCATTCAATGCTGTCTTTGATGTAGAATATTTTGAGTCGTCATTTGTTTTTGTACTGCCCGGCGTACTCTGTAAATAATTTAGTAAAGTGCCAGCTTGTCTTTGCCTTTGCATTTCCTTTTCCACCCTTCGTTTTTTATATTCGCAAGCAGATAGTTTTTTGCGTCCCTTGGACATTCTGGAAGATACACAAAATATCTGAAATAAAACAAAGCAAATTATAAGGAAATTGTCTTACAATAGACTTAGTTAAATTAGACAAGTACTGCACTTTTTTATGCTCATTTAAGATCTAGAGAACGATTAAGCAGTTTTATATGTTTTTTATATTTATAAATTATGTAATAGTAGTAAAATAGTAACGAACCTACCACACCTGATGCCTTTCAAATTTGAGAAAGTATAAGCACTTGCATTTTACACAATTTTGCTTCAAAATCTAAAATGGTATAAAGGCAATTTTTCTTGTCCAATTTAGTCAGATCATGCATAGATTTATTCTACAATGCTCAATGTTTAAATAAATATTTTATTTTAATTTTATAAAATACCTAACAAACTTTTGCTATTTTTAAGAAAATTTTATTTATAAAACTAGGTAAAAATATTCGTAGCTTTACTTAAAATGGATAGTATCCAGTAGTTGATAATAAAAAAAAGAATCAGGGTCTATTGGTCAGTAAAAGGCAGGAATGATTAAAAAAAATCAAGCTTTAGGGTATTCCGTATATTTCATAACCTTTTTTAAGGTATTTGAAAAAGCTCCTTCGCAGATGAAAATTAAATTTCAAAGACGATTTTTTAACGAAACATAAACAAATTTCAGTCCTTTTAATATTATCAAAACAAGTCTTTTAACTTTTTAATTAATTTATCTGTTTTGTTCAAAAATCGTTTTCAAAATTTAATTTTCATCTGAGAAGGAGGTTCTTCAAATACCTACCTTAAAAAAGATTATGAAATTTAAATGAAAGTTTGTTTTTAACACGCTTATTATATTAGCTTCACCTATGTATATGTTTGTTTGCTTGTCTGTCTGTTTGTAACCGACTTCTTTGAACAAGCATGCGCGCGGTCGGTGATACATACGATACAAGATACGGCGCATTTGAGATCCAATGCCTATCCTCCAGACCGAGTAAGTCCTTTCCAATTTTAGCTCCAAATAAACTGTCATGTTATTTTTGCAAGGAAAACCATCTCATTTTTGATTGTGACGAATTCAAGGCATTAGATATTTCAAGTAGAACAAGTCAATTATTTGAAGCTATGTAATAAGAATAACTGTTTCGATCCTACCCATTCTACAGCTCAATGTAAATAAATATTGTTTAAAAAAACTAAAAAACATGCTTTAATAATCAATCGAACTAAAAAACGAAAAATAATTCTTAATATAGGCAGAAAATATAAATAAACGAAAATGATTAGTATTATTGTGAAAAAATCGTGGGGTGCTTTGTGCCATATTTTTCATTCATCGAGCACCCCACGCTTTTTTTACAATAATACTAATCTTTTTCGTTTATTGATATTTTCTGCCTATATTAAAAATTATTTTTCGTTTTTTAGTTCGATTGATCATTAAACCGTGTTTTTTTAGTTTTTTTAAACTATATTTATTTTTTAATAATTTTTGCCTTTTACTGATCAAAATACCCTAATTTCGCTAAGTTAACGGTTAACTTACCTTAAAAAATTACAAATCACACTGATTATTGAACCAGAACAGTATATACAATCGACAGTTGCACTTGTTATCTTATCACTACCGACGAATGAGCAAAAATAACGCTATGCTGTAATAATACAGCCCTTTTATAATTGAATACAATGAACAAGTCATTTCTTGTCTATTTATATGGGATATATTCGATGCGCGGTTATATTAGGTAGTGTATACAAATAACACCCGTGTTCCTTATTTAATAATTATTATTGAATAATTAATTATTTTTTCCTAATTATACCTATTTTCTTTACAACTACAGTAGAATCCGGTTATAACGAACCACAAGGGATTTGAAAAATAAGTTTGTTATATCCGAAGTTCGTAATAAACGATAAAAGAAAAAAGTTACATACATATTTTATTTTTACGATACATTAATAAATCACTATATAATACAATATTTACACATTTATGAGTTAGTTTTGTTAAAAAAGTCTGTAATTTTCGATTGTTTATTATATTTCGTAGACCAAAACAGTTTATTTATTCACACAATTTTCGATTTACATTTTTGAAACACCGTGGCTTGAGTGATTTGCTTTCGTTTTTCTGTTCCGGTTAAATTAGCACACACAAAAACTGTTACCCGCTCTTTTGATAATTTGCCGCCTACACATTTTTCACCTTTAAATTGTAGTGTTTTATCTGGGTTCTTTAATTTAAAAAAAATAGCCCAGTTTCGTCGCCATTATCACTAAAATTACCCTTGATATTAGGCCACTTATTGTTTAACTGTTAATTGATTTATTTGATTGACAAGTTGATTAGGAAAAACCCTGCAAGGTCAGCATGTACAGTATTGTTAAAATACATAATTACCCTTTAGGATTAAAGGTTTAAACACTAATTAGGAAAGTATTTAGGCAGGCATTTCTAAGAAAAGAATTACAGAAACCTTATCTTTGCACATCAAATAGTCTACGTAGCTGTTATTTATTTTACTGGCAAAATACTTGCTTACTTTTGTGTAAAATTTAACGGACGGAAACAATTTTTCCGAACGTTATATCCGAAAGTTCGTTGTTTACGGGTTTATTATAACAAACAATATTTATAAGGGATCTTATGGGTAGTGTGACGGGACTTTTAAAACTAGTACGTTATACCCGGAAGTTCGTTATAAGCGGGTTCGCTATAAGCAGCTTTGACTGTATATAGATGAAAAGCAAGTATTTTAACTTTCTTGTAAAAACAGTGATAAGAAATGTTTTTTACAAATGAAAGGCGGCATGCTATTATTATTAATATTTTAATTTTAATATTTTCTCATATTCTGAGAGTAAAAAAGTCGCCCCTAAGATTTGCCGCCCCGGACAAATGTCCGGGTTGTCCGGTCTTGGAGCGGGCCCTGTCGTGGGGTGTATGGTGCTAAAAACTTTCGAGTAGATCAATTATGGAACCAAACATGGGGGCCTAATTTCTTTTATGGTACATGTCCAGATAAAAATTCAACCAAATAAAGTGATTTATTCGATTCGACTTAAAATCAATTCGTCGAGATCGTCAAAAAGCTGGTGCATGCTTCAGTATCTGAAGTATGGAATAAATTTGTGAGCAACTGTATTATGTGCTGTAAACCAGGAGGAAACATTACAATTGGTGAAAAACTATTTCCTACAAAAGCCAGATATCCATTTACCCAATATATGAGTAATAAACTCGATACATTTGGTATAAGGTTTGGGATTGCTCATGACGTTGAAACAAAATATATGTTGAATGGATTTCGTTACTTGGGTAAGGACGATTCAAGAACAACTAGTATGTAATCATCTGAACATACTGTGATGAAATTAATGGAACCCTTTCTAAAAAAGGGGAGGAATGTAACTGTAGATAATTTTTTAATATCTCTTAATTTGGCCAAAAGTTTGCAAAAGTCGACATCACTAGTTGGAACTGTGAACCGAAGTAGAAGATTTTTACCAGGTGCTTTACAAAAATTGAGAATAAAGCTGTTTGTATGTCACGATATTTCTCTAACAAGTTATCAAACGAAAAGATCTAAAAATGTGTGCATTCTCAGTAGTATCCATAAATCTCCAAATATTGATGAGAGACAGAAGAAACTACCAGGAACCGTAAAATTCTAGAACAATACTAAACATGGGGTAGATTTTTTTGGACAAGGAATTATACAACCAATTCGTCTTCCAGGAGCTGGCCTCTACACGTATTTTTCAACATACTTGATTTAGCAGCAGTAAATTCATGGATAATTTACAGTTTATGTACTAACGATAACATAAGTCGTCGAAAATATATTTTGAAACTCGCCGATGAACTCAGGAATGAGTACGTACGTACAAGAAAATCCACTACATATCAACAAAATGGGTCGCATTCAACAAACAAGCGCAGGTAATGTCAATCTAAAAAATGTGCCAATAAATCAAAAACTAGTTGCAAAATCTGTAAAAAAGTAGTATGTGGGAAATGCGTTAGCATTATAACTAAAGAAATTATATGTTCAGGGTTTATTTAATTACTCATTGTGTATTAGTATCTTGAAAATAAAACATTTTTCAGAGTTTGAGTTTGTTATTTGACCGATATCGTATTTATAGGTAAATAAATTATGTTACACATGTCCTCATTATCAAATATTAGTAAACATACAAGAGCAAAAGTTCATTATTCTTAAATAATCTAATATAACAACAAAGTTATCTTATAATATCTTTTTATAACGAATATTTTACTGAACGAATAATTTAAAAAATTGAAACACTTTCATTCACGCCATGTGTAATATTTTTAACGTATGTTATTAAAACTCAACTAAATATGCAATAACGGAAGAGACTAATCCGCTTTTGCATTTTTAAACTTCCATTTTGCTTTTTGTGCAATTACAATATTTAATGCATGTTTAATCCCAAGCTTTATCAAATACGTCGACGCATAAAATTCTCTTAAAAACACAGCGAACACATTCAACTTTAATAAACATATTGTAGCTGTTTAAATATATAAATCTCAATATTACTTGTTTGGTGCTTATATATCTACAGCCTACATTAGCAAGGTTTATAAGCAATTACACACAACTAAACCAGATTGAACAGTAAACCAATTTCTCAACTTGAACTAGAATAACAATACAAGGTAAATAACAGAGCTTAAAGGTGTCAACTAACTACGTAAGGAATAAGGGCAACGCTGCAACCGTTCTTAGTTCACCATTCAGAGTTTCGTATTTGAATCGCAGATTAACCCACAAATCCGAGTGAACCAAAACCTTTGATGTTTTTTGATTAAGTTGCTTGCCGCTTTCTAATTGAAACGGAAACTATGGATGGCTCGATAAGTGTGTAATTTGTATGCAAGATGTGCAAGTAAGAAGCTCTGTTCCAGATATACATAGTCTATTCTACTTATAACATCCCACAAAAACTTTATTGCTTTTACGAAATTGCAGTTAATATTCAAACTGAATATCAACATCATTACAAACTATAATAGAATTTTCCTATTATTTAGTCATATAAAATTTATGTCTGTTGTATTAATATCACTAACTTGGTCCAATCCACAGAATGAGCTACAAGTTTTAATGACAGGACCGTTGTAATAGAAATAGTCTCGCTAATGTACCTTTAATTAGGATACACGAAATTTATCCAAAATTTTTATTTCGTTGTTTACAAATGTTCATATAACAATCAAATAATTCTCTTACAAGTGGCAGTACCCAACTATTTGCAGAATTTCAGGGATCGCACGAATACGAACTCATTACTCTCGTAGCAATTCCATAATAAGTTTTCCAAATGTTTTTTTTGTCGGTTTGATGATATTTCATTTATTCAAGATTTAAATATGTAAAATTTCACCATTATTACACATAACTCAAATACTTAGCCTTGGGTTTTTAATGGTGTATATTTGTGTGTGTATATATATATATATATATATATATATATATATATATATATATATATATATATATATATATATGAACAATTACAGTTATAATCCTCAGAATTTGTAAAATCTTTAAGCATTATCAAAGGTGTTGAAATAAGTTTATAAAGTATGCATTTTCACCTTTTTTGTACTTCATAAATTTGTTTCAACATCTTGTAATTGTGTTTCAAAGTGGTTCAGTTACATGAAAGATAAAGAGTAGAGTTTTTGATGATGATTGGCTATGGTGACAGGCGTCGGACTCACCAAGAGGCGAGTACCTTATTCAATTATGTGCACGTAATCGAGAACCAATAACCCGCACTACCGTTACCAAAACGTTAAGAAGGTTTAACAGTAACGGCTATATTCGCAATTTACATAGAACAGGACGTCCACAGGTAGCAAGAAATAAAACTACAGCAGAAGACACCGCCGTGAATACTGAAGAAAGAAAAATGCCATCCATATAAAGTTCAGCTAATCTACGAGTTATTAGAGGATGATTTAGATCGCAGACTGCAGTTTTCTGAGACTATAATGAATCCTTGCAACGCTAATCCAAATTTTGCCACGAATGTAGTTTTTTCGGATGATGCAACGTTTTTCCTAAATGGAACGGTTAATCGACTTAATTGTCGGTATTGGGTGACAGAACATCTTTACTGGGTTGAAGATGTAAATACGCAGCACCCCCAAAAATTAAACGTTTGGGCTGAAATTTACAGAAACAGAATAATTGGTCCATTTTTTACTAATGGTACGTTAACTGGTCTGGCTTATTTAAGAAACCAAAGTATTCCATCTCTTGAAGAACGTGGAGGAGTCCCCGAAGACATGTGGTTTCAACAAGAGAGGGCCCCACCTCATTTCCTTCGTAATGTAAGCCAGTACTTAAACCAAATATTTCCCAATAAGTGGATAGGTAGAAGAGGCTCTATCGAATGGCCCCACGTTCCCCTGATCTTACTCCACCGGATTTATTTCTTTGGGGCCATCTGAAATCTCGGGTGTATAACGAACGACCTCATAATTTGGAAATCTACGAAATAGGATCACAGGGGAAATATCCAGAATCAGTAAGGTTTTCTGAATATACTTGCGTATTGTAAAGAAATAAATTTCGAACACCTTGTTTAAGGTAAATTTTGTTATTTGTTTTCATGTGTTACTAACAATGAATTTTCAAATTAAGAGCTTTTGAGGCTTTTTCGGTAACGTCATCGCAGTTATTTTTTTTTTTGTTTTCATAGGTAACTAGATCAATTGGTCAGTACATGTTTTTAAACATTTTACTAGATATATCGGGATTTACTAAAAATAATGGTATCAAACCGTATATTACTGAACTCCTAAAAGACTGTTCTATCCGAATCTAAAAATATATACAGGATGTTCAATTTAAAATAACAAAGTTACTATCATTTTCTATTAAAGCGGAAGTTAAATGAAATTAGCAATCCATTCGCATATACATTAAAATCTTCATTCAAATAACTTCACTGTTGTTAAAGATATCCCCATTCCAACCCCGTAAATTTTTGGCCACCTTTATTCACGTTTGCACGTGCACGTGCAAGCATCCGCGGAAGCGTACGCGCACGTACGTATCCACACGCGCACACCCACGCACGCACTCACACATGGCTATTAATGTATTTGTAGGACCGTGTATAATTATTTTTACAATGGTAATTACGAAATGTTAATTATTGTTGTTGGCGATTTTCTATTAAATGGATTTCTTTTTGCTTATAATAACACAACTGCAGGTTTGATTAAGAAACAGATTTAGGAAGTAAATTAATGGGGAATTTCCTTATTCATATTTTATAATGTTAATGATAGTTAATCAGCACTGATTACACTGGATAACGAAACACGCGTAGAATATTATCTTTGATTTTTATTTACTGAGTGTAAAAAAAGGTGGTTCTTCCGTTTACCCAGGAGGTGCTGTTCAGCGGGAATACAGGAAAATCTAATTTAGTGAGATCGAATAAATTCTCACATGACTCACATGACGCGTGTGCGCGTGCGAGTGTGTTGAATTAACCTCTATTCCTGAAGGAAACTAACTAACTCTGAAACTCTTTCACCAAAACTATCTGGTCTACCAAAATTCATGAACCTAATGTTTTTTTGAGGTCTTCTGTTCGCGCAATTGGTTCTCCCACATACAATCTTGCAAAACATGTTACATATTCATTACAACCTCATACAGGTAAAACAACCCATTATATTAAAAAATTTTCCGGCTTCATTTAAAAAAACATACTTTCAAGATTAAATATACATTGACTACTCCTTTGTAAGTGATCTTCAGCACTATCTTACGACGACTTATTTTCACTTATAATCTCCCTAGTGCTTGGACTATTTCCGGAAATTTGTTCGAGTCCTGAATCTTTTTGAAATTATCCCGAGTCAAACACGAATAAGAAAATATCCCAAAGATATCCGAAAATTTCCGATGGGAAATCTTCCGTCGTTATTGACGACGGGATATTTTCAGTGGAATAATAAATTCTATGAACAACTTGATGGTGTAGTAATGGAAAGCCTTCTTAGTTCTATTACAGCTGATTTCCACATGGGAAAATTTCACAATGCACCTAAAAACGTTTACTTTGGTTCAGATATGTAGATGACACATTTGTTATTTGGAGACATGGAAAAGAAGCACTACACGAATTTTCACTTTTTATAAATGGTTTGCATCCTAGCATCCAGTTTACCATGCAGAAGTAAATAACGGAAGTTTATCGTTTCTTGACATAATAATACTTAAAAGTAATAATTCACTATCATCTAAGGTTTACCGAAAGCCGGCATGCACTGATTGATACCATCATAAATTATCAAACTACCCTCCACGTCAAAAAATTGGTGAAATTAAACATTTAGCGGATCGAGCGAAATTAATTTGTATTTTAGAAAGATGAATATAAATGTTTAACAAAATCACTACAAGGTAATGGATGTTCACTTAAAGATATTAGTAATCTTATTACACCTACCAAACATAACCATAAAGAAAAACTAGTTCTTCAAGTTGGTACTGATTTTCTGCCTTTTATGACTAGCGTTACAGATATAATTGAAAAATCCTAATTAACGGTGACATTAGAACTGTTTTTACAAGAAAAATTAAAAATATTTAAGGTCACTTATACCCATTATCATCTTCCGGAGTGTATAAGTTATTATGGAAAAGTGTACATTGGAACTACAAAACACTGCCAGATCCCAATAACTTTAATAGAGAGAAGAAAATCTCCCTCTAAATAGGTTTTGGCACCGTATAATTAAGAAAAGTGACAAAAGCACCTCTTAATTTAATTTTTAATTTTAGCTTTTGAAAAGTGTTTTTTCCTAGACCTTGAAGTAAACACTTGCTAATTATACGCTATCACGTATAACTAAAATGAAGATTCAAATTAAAAATAATATTAAACGTACTACATGGTGTTTTCACTGTAAAATAACAATTACAATTATTAACAAAAAACTATTTCTTTGTTAAATTTGATTACATCTTTAATTGCTATGTCAAGTTTGTATTTGTGAATGCTTTTATCAATTTTACACAACTCTATACTTACATCATATTTTGATAAAATTTTGTTAAACTTTCTCTTTGATTGTGACATTTATCACTGTTAGCCTTCGACCGTTACAGGGCGTTCTGAAACGTCACCTTCAAGGTGGATTAATAATAATAAATTTGTTAAGGATTTAGTTATTCTGTAACAAAATTAAATTTCAGGGTTGACTTTATACTATTATCAAATTGTAATATTAGTAGCAGGCTTATGTTTGCGTTTTCATATTTCATAAACTTGTTCTAACACCTTAGGTAATTCTGAAAGATATTATCAGTTATTGAGGACGTTAACTGTAATTATTATCGAAACGTATAGATTAAATAAAATATAAATATAAGTATGCACCACTTAGGAACCCAAAAGCTGAGAATTTTAAGTATATGTAATAATCATGAAAGTTTTCATTTTCAAATATCATAAATCGCCCTAGTTTTTTACCGAGCTATGCGCAACGAAGATTATGATAACAGAACGAGTTATTGTACCTGTAACCATATCACCTCAGATGGTTATAAAATATTCTGTGGACAGGTGAAGCTTCGTTTTCTAACGACGAAGGCTTTCGGTGCGGTATCATAGGCAACAGAACTACAGGGCCGTATGTTCTTTAAGCCAAAATCAATGGTACTATGTTCCTAAACCTTTTGAGTAGTGAATTGTTCTTTCTAATAGAAGAAATGTGTCTCTATTTACTCGGTTAACTGTGTTTTTTCAATATGATGATTATTGCGATAATTTTTCAAGTTCGTTAAGACAAGTAGATAGGACGAGGAAGCATTTACTGTGGCCTACTAGATCACCAGATCTAATATGCACCTTTTTTACTTATGGGAAACAAAGACGATCGTGTTTACCAAGCTAAAACTTGAATGGATGGAGCGAATAAACAATGCCGTTAAATTTACTCCTACAACGGAGGTTCAAAGAACGGTCTACTCAATGCGAGTAAAATTGCGCGTGTGATTGCAAAATGATTTAAAACAATTCGGACATTTAAAATAATAATAACGAAACAAAATGTAATAATATTTTTGTTTATTGCATATCGTCTGAAAATATCTGAAATAGAATATTAATACTAACATCCGGTTTATATTATATATATATATATATATATATATATATATATATATATATATATATATATATATATATATATATATAAATTGGTGTCTCAAGCACCAGAACTGGACAGTTGAAGATTGGCAAAATGTCCTTTTTTCGGATGAAACCAGAATTGGTCTGAGATCAGATGACCGTCGAATTCGAGTTCTAAGAGGTCCAGGTAGACAAGCTAGACTGCAAACGGCCAGATCTGTCCCAAAATACAAAGGAGGAACGGCAACGTTCTGGGGCAGTATCATTATAGGAGATAAAACTCCTTTGGTTCTACTACGCCACAGTTTAACAGGTCTTAGGTACGTTGATTTGGTGCTAGAACCAATAGTTAGGCTGTGGAGAGGTGCAGTGGGAGATAATTTCGTCTTCATGGATGATAATGCCCCTCCACATACCAGCCGAGTTGCTACAGAATTTCTAGAAAGGGAAGCTGTGACTGTTCTAGAATGGCCTGCCTCTTCACCAGACTTGAATCCCATTGAGCATGTGTGGGACTGTGTCAAAAAAGGGATTAGGGTTAGAAGAAATGCACCAGGAAATATGGAACAGCTCATTCCAGCCGCCCAAGAGGAATGGGCAAACGTACGTCAGAAACACGTTGACACGTTGATTAGAAGCATTCCTCGTCGAATTTCAGCTTGTATTAGGGCTAGAGGTGGTAACACTGACTATTAAAGTGAAAAACAAGTCCGAAAAAAGGTATCTAAGTTTTGTTTAACCAACTACCTACATCTTTAGTTTTCGCATTTTTATTGTTTTTGTTCATCTTAAATCTTTGTTGTAATTTTTTCTCGTTGTAATTTAATAAACTAAGTTATAATAAAGTCCTTCTCACTTTCTATACGGAATTTGTCAAAAATACTGAATAACATCGGAAATATTGGGTGATTCCATATAAGTTTGGTTGTATTATATATATATATATATATATATATATATATTTATAGTATATATATATATATATATATATATATATATATATATAATATATATATATATATATATATATATATATATATATATATATATATATATATAGCCTTTAAGTCTTCTCTGTTGTGTTTTTGCTTGCCAAATGTTTTTAACTAACCTCTCGTATCCCATTCTTGTCAAATTCCCAAACCACCGTAGTTGTTTTCAATATATTTCGATATATCTTCCTTTATTGATTCCATTTGAGTTCTTCTCTCATTCTACTATTCCTTACTATCTCCCTCCGCGTTATTCCCATTATTCCTCTTAAAAACTTCATTTCCATTGCTTGTATTTTGCTTTCATTCTTCTCGTTATTGTCCAACTTTCGCTTCCATATAATAGAACGGGTTTAACTATCTTCTTATACTCTATGATTTTGGTTTTTCTTAAGATTTATTTTTTTCAAATGAAAGCATTATTTATGATATAATATAATTTTGTAGCTACTCCTAGTCTGTCATTAGTTCTGCCGCAATATTTCTCATTTCTGTATTTTCACCCCTAGGTATGTAAACGACTCTACTTGATCTATTTCTTTACCCTTCAATTTTACATTTAGTTCTTCAAATTCCAATTACCATCATTTTTGTTTTTTTCCGTGTTTATTTCAAGATTCCTTACCCCTAAAGCTTTTGCCCATATGTTTTTATGTTGCAGGTTATCTGTATTCTTTGCATAGATCACTAAATCATCTGCAAAGACACTCTCCGCTATCTCTACTGGCGACGTATTTCTGTATCCCACATTCACTTTCTTTACCTCTACCTTAACTTCTTTTTATTATGTCGCCCATTATTATATTGACTAGCGTTGGGCTAAGCACACCTTCTTTTCTTAAGTCCTCCATTGTTTTAAATGCTTCGGTTCTTATATTTCTTGTTCTGACATAGTTCCTTGTGATGTTGTACAGATATTTAATGTACTTTATTAGTTTATCGCTTACACCTGTTGTTCCTAGGCTGTTACACACAAAGTCCCTATATATATATATATATATATATATATATATATATATATATATATATATATATATATATATATAAATTGTTATTTGCCTGCTCCTCGATTAGTTGTTTTACTGAAAATATGTGGCCTTGTGCTCCTCTTCCTTTCCTGAATCCACTTTCTGCTACCTACAATTGTTCTTCAGCGGCCCTTTCTAGTATTTTAGCCAGTGTCCATTCATATATTGTGGCAGCTACACACAAGAAAGTTATCCCTCTATAATTTGAACATTCCCGTTTGTCCCCTTTCTTGTATATTGGCATTAATGTTACTCTTTCCCAATCTTGTGGTATTTGTTATTCTCTCCATTCTTGGTTTATTAGCTTTACTATCATTTTCCCGGCTTTTGTTCCTAGATTTGTTATCATCTGCGCTACCATTACATCATGCCCTGCTTAATCTCCCCCTTCTTTCAACGCTTCCGTCACCTTTCCTTCTGTTATGTCTTCCTCTTGTTCTCTTTTTACTAAGTTGATCACTTTTTATCCTTCACTTCGTGTATTTTTGCTGGTTGCTGTCATTAAGAGATCTTCAAAGTGTTCTTTCCATCTTTTTATAATGTGCTCATCTGCGGCTAGTAGTTTTCCGTCCTTATATATAATGTATTTTGGCACACACTTCTTCCCATGTCCAAGAGATTTTGCTGCCCTGTAAAACAGTTTTTGGTTTCCTAGGTAATCTTTCTCCATTCTGCTACCAAATTCTTCCCATGTCTCTTGTTTGGCTATTCTAACCAACATTTTTACTCTGTGTCTCTGTTCTTTATACCAGTCGTAGTTTTCGCTGCTTCTATTTCTCAAGTACTCCTTCCATTTATGTTTCTTGTTTTCATAGCTATTTTTATTTCTTCTTTCCACCGTCTTGTTTGCTTTTTATGTTCACTACTTTTTAATCTTACGCACACCCACCTAGCTGTATTACTTAGCATGTTTTTCATAAGCGTCATAACTGTTCTACATTTACTCTATCCACTGCCTCTTCTGTTTTATCAATCTCTGCTTTTACTTTATATTTATATTTCTTTGCTGTCTCTTTCCTTTAGTTTATACAATTTGACCTTTTCTGGATGTACCTGTTTCTTATCCTCCTTTATGCTTACCATCTTTTGATTCATTATCGGTATCTTTATTTTACACACGACTAAGTAGTGGTCAGGGAATACTCCCGGGCTTCTTTTAGCTTTTTTGTTTTGCATTCCTGTCTATAGTTTTCTTCTATTGCTATTTATACAATTTTCCCCAGATTTTCCAACCATTTCTCCAGATTCTACATTTTTTATACCTACTCCTGCATTTAGATCTCCTAGAATTATCAACCTTCCTCTTTCATTCTCTACTGTTAATATTTCCCAAAAGGCATCCTTCTTTTCTACCGTCTCATTCTTGATTGGTACATACGCCACTATTAGTGTTATTTTTCCACGCGTGTGTGTGCGTGTGTGCATGTGTGCGTGTGCGTGTGCGTGTGCGTGTGCGTGTGCGTGTGCGAGTGCGTGTGCGTGTGCGTGTGCGTGTGCGTGTGCGTGTGCGTGTGCGTGTGCGTGTGCGTGTGCGTGTGCGTGTGCGTGTGCGTGTGCGTGTGCGTGTGCGTGTGCGTGTGCGTGTGTGCGTGTGCGTGCGCGTGCGCGCGCGCGTGCGCGTGCGTGTGCGTATCTGTGTCTGTGTGTGTGTGTGTGTGTGCGTGCATGGTTGTGTGCGTGGGTCCGTGCGTGGGTGTGTGCGAGGGTGCGAGTTGCGCGTGCGCGTGCACGCGTGTGTGTGCTCATATCTATTCCGATATCCCTGTCCGGTTAATATATTTTATTTTGTCTTTCTTTATTATACATTCTACTCCCTCCTTTGCTGGTTGACAATTATCTACTTCATTATATATTAATAGCTGTCCCTTTTCCAGTTCTACTTTCCCATTTCCCTGTTTTTGGGTCTCTTGTTATGCCCAGTATATCCAACCCTACTCTCTCAAATCCCTCTTCTAGATCGTTTCTTTGCCTGAAAGGTACCTATTTTCTATATTTTGTCTTTTTTGTCCTCTTCTGTATTATTTCCCTTCTTTTCCTCTCTGCTTTTCTTGTTTACTGTACTTCTCTTCAAGTCCAAATTCATTGCCGTGTTCGTCATCAGTTGACTGTTGTCTGCACTTTTTAGTTTTTTAAACCTTCATTGTGTTGTGGTGTTTTGTCCTCCATTTGTTCTAGCATTCCTTTTTCTTTATTCCATTTCCACAGTTTTCCGTTCATGATCAGTTTTTGATATCAACTTTTCACGTTTTACCTTGTTTCCTTTCTTCTTGTTCCCGTTTCCTGGTTAGTTTCTCTGTCTCTTTCTTGTTTTGTTAAGTCATTATTTATGTATATCCTTTTACTTTTAACGTTAATTAATTTCTTGTTATTCAGTATTTCAATTGATCTTCGGAGCTCCCTGGTTTTACTAGGTATAATTTTGGTCCCATTTTATGTGTTGTCTTGACCTTACGTTCAGTATCAACTTTACTTTTTAGAAAATTTTTCATCTCTTCGTTCAATTCTTCTTCATTACCTGTGTTGAGGTGTATTCCTTGCACCACTATATTCTTTTTTCATTATGTATTATATTCTGTCACTCATTTCTTGTATCTGCTTTTTCATCTCTCTGTTGTCAGTTATTATTTTCTTATTTTATTTCTTTGGTTTCCGGTAAATTGACCGAAATCAATTGACCGAACATAATTTAGAAAATCAGTTGATCGAAACGACAATTGCCCGAAGTCGCAATTTACCCAAAAAAGATTTAAAAGATTTTCTTGTTTCTTTTTTTTGTTGTTTTGAAAATCAATTTAGCGAATAACTAATTTTTGTATAAAACTTTACATTGTGTTTCTAACCCCTAGAACTTTATAATTCGGTATGTTCTTTTCAAAAGAATGTACCTAATTATATACTTGCATCAAATAAAAAACAACATCGATCATTAAAATAAAAATTATTAATACTATCTTACATAATTAACAAAAATTTAAAAGAAAAACAGGAAAATTCATTAAATACGTTGTAAATACGTCCCATATAAATAAATGGTAATTAATATACTGCCAGTCCTAAGCCTGGATAAAGTGTGAAGGGAAGATGCAATAAACAAAAAATGACAATACAAATATAATGTTTCGGTCAAACTTTATTCCGTAAATTGCGACTTCGGCCAATTGTCGTTTCGATCAACTGATCTTCGGTCAATTGTGTTCGGTCAATTGATTTCCGTAAATTTATTTTGGTCAATTTACCTAGAACCTATTTCTTTATTTGATCATTTTATTTATTTTATTTCTTCTTCTCTAACAACGCTAAGAGAGTTTCCCGGTTCAGCACCTCGGAGGATACCCTCTTCTTTGCGCAAAGTAATAAAATCTGTTGAAATTTTTGGATAGTCTACTGCATTACGTCTAGGTAGGATGTATTGCCTATCCTGCAAATTTTGGCGTGACCCTGGCTATAATTTGTTATTCGTTATCTAGACTCTTATCTATTTATTGCATGCCCATTTCAACCTTATATCCAGTATGTATTAACCTAAACCAATCTCTTTATAACTAAATTTACTCACAAATCCTATCCTTTTGTTTGTTTTTCTGCCTTCTGTGTATTATTATTCCTTAGGGTCTTCCCTCTAATTCATAATTTTGTGTTTTCGACGCTCGATATGGCCCAAATTTGACTTTCATATCGAAACCTCTAAAGGACTCCTTTACCAAATTACATTACCCTACAAATAATAACACATAGTACTAAACAAAAATCATTATTCCTGCAACGTTTAAGTATTTGTTAAATACTAAGAAGAAAGTTATTAAACTATTAAACAAAAATAGAGTACTGTCCAACTTTTTTGATTGTGACTTTATAATCGTTAGTCTTTATCCCTAGACAGTGTTCTGGAATTTCCTTTTATAGACTGCCTAAAAATGACATGCACTAGTAGGCTATTCATTCATGTAAAAATCGTAACAGGCTTATTCCTTGCGTTTTCATATTTTATAATTTATTGATATGTTTATTAACACTTACGTTCCTTTTACTAAGGGCGATAGCTGCAGTTGCTATTGAAATGTGTAAATATCGTGAAACATATAAATACAACATTTCAACCCACAAACGATTTATTTTAATCTGAATGAAAATTGTCAATGTTTCATTTGTATGCATGAAGGCTTATGAGCATGGATATAATTTGAATTGCATTATAATATGCTCTTTCGATTTGTAATACACTAAGTTATGATGATGTGGTGGTGTCACTAATGGTTATATATCCTTATCAAAGGCTTCCCTGAAAAAATGTCAAATCAGTTCCGCCGTCCTGGGGTATTGCATGCAGTGACAATGGGTCGATGTAGAACGAAATATTTTTTGAATATATTTCAAATATTTTTTATCAGCATTTGCTGAAAATTGGAACTATTTTTCCTATTATATTATTTGTTGACGGTCATGTAACCCACTCAACATACCAGCTTGCAAAGCTATTCTCAGATCTCAAAATTATTTTGATATCATTATATCCCAATTCGACAGTAATCATGCATCCGGCTGACGTGTCCTGTTTCAAACCACTAGAAAACGGTAGGAAATCGGAAATTTAAAATTTTCGAAGAGATCATCCATATAAAGAAGTTAAAAAGGAGACATTTTCACCCATACAAAAAAATACCATAGGAAATCAACTAAAACCACAGACAATTAAGAACGGGTTTAAAGCATGTGGTTTGTGCCCGTGGGAACCTAATGCTATTGACTATAGCAAGTGTCTAGCAAAATAGAAAAAAATACTACAAAATGCAGCTCCAAAATAATTGAAGATAACGCTTTTGTAACATCCAAGAAATTTAAGGATCTCGTAGGAGAGGAAAAGCTTAAAGCTTTAATGATCACTCCAGTTGTAGCCGATGTGTCCGATTCTGAAACTATTTTAAAAAATATTGTTGAACTATTTAAAATACATACTGAGAAGAAAAATCAAACAATTACTGGACAACGGGATAATGTTGACCCCTTTTCGAGTCACGCCTTTAACACAACATAGATGAGATACCAATAATTTATGAAGATAATCCCTTATTTCAGCAATCGATCAATGCCTCACATACTTTCAGATAGAGGAGTAATTTTATAGAGGTTCCGCTAAACGTTACGGAGAAAACGGACACAAAAATAAACGTGGGTTCACTAGATGTTGCACTCCTTTCGGTTTCACACTCGAACTCTAAAGATGATTCGCAAATATTTTTAGCAGAAGCAGTTCAATTAAACGAAAATTCTCAAATAACAGAAGAAGAAGCTAATATTGATCCCGAAATAGCATTGGATATCCATGATCCTTCCACTTCAAATGAAGAAACAGAAATAAAGCAATACCTCTTTTGGCCAAAAACACCAGAGGGAAAGGGTAAGAGGAAATGCGAACAAAGTTTATATGTGCTAAGCTCAATTGAGTCAAAAGAGCATTTGAGAAAACTAGAGCTAAGAAAACAAGGAGAGGTCTTAAAAGAAAAAAGAAAAACAGATCGACTGGCAGCAAAATAGAAGAAAGAAATAGAAAATGAATTGAAAAATAAAAAGAAACTCGAAGGAGTTAAGAAAAAAAATGTCAAAAAAAATAGCAAAAAGTTCAATTGTGTATATAATTTTGAAAAAGCAGCCGACACCCAATAGAAGCAAAAAGAAAGAAACCACACTTTGATAGTTCAGAAGATGATGATGTTGTGACCGTTTTTGAGAAAGCTGAAAATCAATATAACAATAATCTGTCATGTCCTAAAGACTTAATAAATCAGAATACTTGCTCTGGAACTGTCGAATCAAAGTCCAAAACTTCACTAAAAATGAAATGCTTGTAAAAAGCCGAAAACTTAAATGTCTTTAGTACCAGAGTGTTGATGCTGAAACACAACCAAAGGTTCCTGCTAGCAAAAAACGAAATTGAAAACGAAGACAGAGGGTCTAATATAAAAATGATATCTGATATTTGCTTGCAGAATAAAGAAGAATATTATAACTTCGGAAATCCTTTAATTAAGACAGATCTTCAATATCAGTACCATTCGTATCGGTGTCAAATGTTGATGTTGTCCTAGAACATACCATTTAAATTGTATACTGAAGCATTTTGGTGAAAAAGCAAATAAATCTTATTTTGAGTTTCATCTCGCTAGAAGAAAAATTTTAAAGCATAACTCGATAAATAAGTACAATTTATAAAATATTACAATGTAGGGTAACTGCTCCAATTATTGGCACAGCACCAGCTATTGCTACAACGTGCAAAGTATAGTGTGTTGGCGCGAAAAAGGCGAAAATTTCCATTGCGTCATAAAGCAAGGGTTACAAAGGTCTTTTCTTTATATGGTGTTATTAAGGTTAAAAAAATGTTGCATCAGTTTATCAGTAATGTGGTAGTGATTGTTTTTCTAAATTATGTACTTAAATATATTTGATTTTAGGTAAATACACCTGCACCTGTGCCAATAACTATTTTGATGTACACACATCGGTTTAGTGGTTGACATAGATACTTTTGCTATTGGGAAACACAGAGATAGATTTAGTTAACGCCAATTTTTTTTTAAATAAGTACTTAGGTCGTTTATTAGTCATTGAAAAATAATTTTCTTGGGTTTTCGCAGGTTGCTTTATTTTATTGGTAAAAACTGACTTGATTACATAAGAAACGTAAAATCTAAAGTTTTATCCTAAAGTACCAGTTACACATACGCGAGATTTTATTGTAGTACTATGAATTGAGCTCTTTATGAATTATAAGTATTGTAGTTTTTGATAATAGATCTATTGTAGTTTATTTTCATGTGAAATTATTGTAAAAAATTAACTATGACTTAAATTTTATGGGGGGCTAATGACTAGTACTTGAAAACATAAAAAACTAGTTGTTGGCATTAGTGCAATAAAGGGTAGGCGTTTTACTTTTTAATTGAAAGCTACATATCTACCTACCTACCTTGGTAGGTAGACTGTTAAAATTATTAATGATTTTATTTAACTGTACAAGGATATTTGAGGGAATGATGTGCTTACTACGGACTACAATTCTACAATGCGATGCCTACTTGTGTATAATGAATATCTATTTTTTTGCAGATGCCAAAAACAAAAGGACATTCGTATGTCAAAACATATTCCAAAGAACTGCTTCAAAGTGTCGTAACACAAGCAGAAGAAAAAAAGTTGGTACACTGGATTGTGGATTGCCTCATAAACGTCTAACTCTTTTTAAACACAATCTACCTGGCAGGAGTTGGTACAATAGTTTTCTAAAAAGACACCCTTATTTAGTTCAGTGAACCCCTGAACGTGTTACAGGAGCGTCATCCAATATTTCCGAGAAGGATATACGACAATGGTTTAAAGGCATTGAACAGTATTTAAAGGAAAAAGAATACTCGAAGACCCATACGTATATATAAAGGTGATGAGACGTGTTTTCTGTTTTGCCCTAAATTGGGTAAAGTCCTTGTACCCAAAGGAGCCAAAGATGTCTATGAACTTGGTCAAGGAGATGCGAAGAAAGATTTAACAGTAATGTTTACGTTTTCTGCGGCTGGCGATGTGACATCTCCTTTGATAATGTTTCCTAACAAACGATTAACATCAGCAATACCCCAAAAGTATCCCAGATAGTTGGAAAATTGGTCTGAGTGAAAATGATTGGATGAAAAGTGAGATTTTTGTTGATTACATCAAAAATGTACTTTATCCATATCCAAATGCCACTAGAATAGTGTAGCCAGCAGATGGTTCTAATTTTAAACCGCTCAAGGCAGGTTGGCGAAATGGTATTTTGGAATGGAGGAGAAAAAAATCCATATACTAAGATTGGAAAAGAACATTTCGCTCCCATTCTTCAAAATGTTCTTAAAAGGTTGAGGTCCCAAACAGTTTCTCAAGGGTTTTTAGCTTGAAGCTTATAACCATGGAACTCAGAATTAATTTTAAGAAGTGTTTAGGTAAAACTTAATAATATTAATACCGATCCCAAAGACAGTAATAACCAAGATAAAAATTTAAATCTAAAAGGGTTCTTGAAAATACTTAGTTATGAACAAATATCACATCTGGAGGACAGTAGTGAGTTGCACGAGTGTGGCTACTGTCACGTCATTAAAAATATATATCATAGTTTAAAACCCACTACAACACTTGACATCAGTTTTGAAATTCCTGATGGTGTAACAGAAATGAACGACGTTAATGTTATTTTTACAGAAGAGGAAGTGAAATGGAACTAGTATTCGAAAATAGTATACCTACATTAGAATCAAGATTGAAGTTGCCATATAATGACCAAATAATTATTCATAAAGATAAAAAAATTTCATGTTAGAATAGAAATGACAAAATAATTATTCATGAAAATATAAAGATTCCAAATGAGAATATTTTAAATATATATCCTGATACTTCTTTTTAGCAAAACAGTTTCGACAGGAATGTAGGATCTCCTAATTTACATACTAACACAGACAATACTGCTAAACATTAGAGCACACAAATTTTTAAATCAGTTGAAATCATATATATATATATATATATATATATATATATATATATATATATATATATATATATATATATATATATATATATAAACGTACCGTTTGTGACCAAAACCATAAGTTATAATTTAAAACAATATTTACTGTTTTTTTAGAGTAACATTTTTCTTTCGTTGTATTAATACTTTACGATTTTTTATTAATTTTCAAATTTTATGTAAATACAAACTCACTTTTATACATAAAAAACTATTTTCTTCTTTGACTTTTATTAAATTTATAGACATACCAATTTATGTAAATCTCTCTATACCTACCTAGGTACTTACTTAGGGTAATAGGAATGCCAGTTACTAATACTCGAGTGCCAATAACTAGAGAAGTGATTCTTTCGTAAAAGTTATTTTGTTACTTTAAATTTCCATTTAAAAATATATAAAATGTTACTTAAAATTTATTCAATAAAGAATTATTTTTGTAACCGATAAATTATATACTAAAGTTTAAGAACGTTCACTTATTGGGAGACCATTATTTGACTTGATGTCCTTAAAGTGCCATTAATTGGTACATTTACCCTATTGCATAACTAATATTACAGTAAAATTATAGTATATTTTTTACATACCCACCTATGCTCAGTTTTCTGAGTCCTTGGTGACTCATTGTATTTAGGTAGGTACCTAATTACTTACTAAAAGAAGCACAATTTTAATACAGGCTAATAACTGTGCTGTTGATCTGGGCAATGACTATTCCAAAGTCACCAACTAGAATGAATTCAATAATTTTTCAAAAAAAGTCAAAATTACAAAAGTTTGCCCTAACATTAGTGCCTAAATCTTTGTTTACTAATAAAATGATACTATATTTAAACGTATATCATAACCTCAAGCTTTTAATGCTTTAAAAATTTTATTAAACTCAATTTATTATTTCCTTGCAATCTCAAGTGGCCAATCACTATATGGTTTACCCTATATTATTTTGACAATCACGATAATGAACTTCCAATAGAACGGTGTTTCTTAATACTCGTCTAATTAAATAATAATTTGATAACATGCTAAAAACAGAAGTACTATTTATCTAAAGAATAGTGAGTTTTAACGTCATATTTACTCATAATCGCAAAATAATAATCTAGTTTTTCATTAGAGGCACGTTGAACATACTTTTATCGTATGGTGTTTTTTATATATACACCATTCGAACATTGTAAATATAATAGTTCCCATTTTAAACATTGAACTAGAAAAGAATAAAACTGTAATACAAGTGATAACATTTAAAATCAATTAGTAATTATTAACAATGCTTTAGTATTAAACATTATGATAAACTCTACTAATTTGATAGATTCCATGATGAAGAGAGAAAATTCTGAATAATACCTTGCAATTACAAAGCAAATACAATTTTGTTCTCAAAGCGTAATGCATTTCATGTTCTCATTTATAATAAAATGGAACATAGGAAGAGATAATTCGCATACGTATGATGTATAGGAGAGACCGCCGCTTTCTAAAGGAAACTCGGCACTCTCTCGAAGTTATGCAAAGGTCCGTTATTAGTCAGAGGCCTCCCCGGAAATTAGACTGAGATATATGCAAGCATAACCTCTATGTTTTAGTCGTTTCATAAGATAGAAGACATCGATAACGTCGATAATTTAGTTTTCGTGGGTACTACATTTATTATCGTTAACAAAAAGGGCGGGTTTCGCGTAAGTAAATGTGCAGCTGGCAAATAAGATAATTTTAATTTAGTATTCCAAAATTGTAAGAGCTTAAATAATTTATGTAATACCTAAGAATTCAGATTTTGTTTGAATTAATTATTAAAAGTAATTACAGAATTTGGATCTGAATTGAATAATTTATAATATACAGACTTATTGTACACAAATCTATGCTCTTAGGCAATAAGTAACTTTACTTCATTCGCTATCGATAAAAATGTGGATACAGTGTTAGTATAATGTAAAGCTGAACATCGTATTTACCTGTTAAGGACAAAAAAGTCATTAAACGTAACTTCTGATAAATACAGTGATTTGAATTTCTTTGTTGATTTGTCTTCTCTATTTGGTAATAATAATACATGAACACTATGAAAAACTTGATTTAATAAAAAGGACTTAATTTTGCCTTTTGACAAACCAAATTCTAGGTTTCTAATTTTTATTCGTAATAAATTAAAATATTTTACAGATAAATCAATAAACTATTATGTGTTTTGGTTAGTCTATAAAAGTCTCTGCATATATCACTAGAATTTCTCATCCCATAGTCGTGGAATATACAGGTTGTGTCTTTTTTCACTATTTGTATGGGGATCTCGGAAACTATAAGAGTTACTTATTTGCTTAGTTGGGGAAAGAACTGCTTTTTTGCACTTTGTGGATTAAAAGTACTATTTGGTTCCCAAATTTCGGGGACAGAAGTGTTACTTTTAATCCCTAGGGATTAAAAAATAATTTAATCCTCCTAGGATTAAAAAATAAATAATTCACTCTACTAAATAATAATTTTATTAATAAAAATCAGCAATTAACACTTAGGATAACATTTACTTTTGATTAACATTTACGGATATATTTACATTTGTATAGTTATTAAAGTTACAAAATTTACCAAAATCGTTGTCCTTAGAATTAAGAACATTATTGAATGATGTTGAAACGATAGATGCCTTGATAGTATTTATTTGGTTTTCTGAATCAATTTTTTTTTTGCATTTTCATGCCCAAAAATTTTTTCTGCTATAATTTTTTTGTTATTTATAGAGCTTTGAACATATCCCTCAGCCACTGAAGATGACTTCCAACCTCCGTGTCTTTTGAGAACGTCGACATTTGCCCCAGAATTGGCTAATAAAGACGCCGACGTGCGTCGAAAACAATGACCGGTGTATAGATAGGGTTCAGGAAGTTTAAAAAAAGTTGCAATTCTGTGGGGTAGTTTTCCAAAGGTATTTTTTCCAATGGGTTGAGTTGAACATCTCCGGTCTTTATATTGGACAAAAAATCGTGAATGGTTTGTGTCAGGTTTTCTTAAAGAAATGTAATTTCTTCTTAGTTTTATAAAATCGACTGGGTTATTCACTGAATTCTGAACAACGAATACTCGGTCGATATTGTTCTTTATATTTTTATATTAACTAAGATAGAGTAACTCAAATCTGTAACATTGTGGATTGATAATTCAACGAATTCGTTTCCTCGACACGCTCCTGCTACACCCATGATCAGTGCAATCTAAAAATTGAACACAGTGTCAAAATATCTATCAAAAAATTTATAGACGTTATATTACTCACTTTAACCATTAAAAAATCGTCGTCTGGAGCTTGAATTAGGAATTGATCGACTTGTTCATCAGCAAGAACTTTTGGCTTCTTTAGCATATAGCCGTTCATTTTTTCTTTTCAGAAAAGCTTTTAATTTCGGATGTTGGGATGTCAATATTACTTTTCATCATTACCATTGATTTCATCATGGAATAATTCGCCCACAAGGTGGAAGCACGTACAGTTTTGCTTTTTTTTATTGAAATATGCTAAAAATACATTTTTGTATCTTCTTTTGACGGTACCATGTTATAAAATCTTCATAAGATTTGTCATACAGTTTTCTGGATTTTGAGGGCAATAGTTGGTTAACAGCCTCTTCACCCGCTGCTTCAATATCAAACTCATCCATTTTCGCAACTACGCGTCGTCAACAGACTACGTTTTCACAATGGCGAATGTTGCTTATTATTTATTTACTCTTTGTTATGACATTGAAACATCTGGGGTTTTAAAAATAATTCATAGATTTCATTAGCCTTGAACAGTGTAGCTTCTTTGTCAAAGTGACTTTTCTAATAATTTAAATTTATCACAGATGTAATATTCTAATTTTCAGAAAATAATATAATTATTTCTACTATTACCCCACGAAGTGCAAAAAATATTGTAGATACCACGTGATTGAATTTCCTTAATCCCTTGAATAGTTGTTCGTCTCGGGCTAAAGCCCTCGACCAACAAACTCTATTCGCGGGATTAAATGAGTCACTTCAATCCTTTGTAATCTAATATACTATTGTTGATGTAAGAAAACTTACTAGATATTTGTAAAACGGTAACATTCTCCAAAATCGTTTAAGTGCTTTAATTCGTTTATTTCTAAAGATAGATAAACATTGTTTAAGTACAATTTGTAGATTTTTGAATTTTGGTTAGCATTTTGAAGTTATGAAGCAAAGTTGAATTTTTTTAAAAGGAAACCATAGTTGGCTATGGCATATTTTAATAGTGCATTTTTTCTGGTTGTAAGGGTTGTATCACTTATTTTAATAAATAAAAGCACAATACACGTTTTTTCTATTATTAGGTTAACAAGAATAATATCTTACCATGGAAAACAATAGAAATTTATAGTAAGTGTTCGATATGTCCACCATTATTATCGACACACATGCGACAACTTTTCAACACGGAGTTAACAGATATCCATATTTTACGTCCATCTAATGTGTTAAACGTATTAATAACAGATTCCTGTTGCTCCTACTGGGTTGTATATGATCGTACATATACGAGATCTTTTATTCCTCCAAATACAAAAAAGTCTGAAGATGAAAGATCAGGGGAATGTGCAGCCCATAAAGTAGGACCACTTCTGCCTATCCACCAGTTTGGAAAAATGTTATCTAAATATCTTTTAAATTGCGCGTGATAGTGGGGTGGGGCACGGTCGTGTTGATACTGTAGCGTCTCCAGATACCCTATCTTGAAAAGTGTAATTTGAACTTATTTGTAAGAATGCAAATTCAAGAACAAAACAATCGCTAAGTTATGTATCTTGACTTTACTGGCAACAATGTTACTGTTACTCACATTAATTGCCTGCTTGACTTCGGCTTTCCTGGTGATAAGTAAAACATTAAAATTTATTTGCAAGTCTCATATTTAATTATTCGCAAACCTCAAATCTGATCAAACGAAGTGGCCGTCTAGTAATAGGTGCGCTGTGCTATTTGAATTAGATAGGCTGGATGAGCTAAGTGTTGCATCATGAAGGGCAGGTAACAATGAAACTACTCACATTAAAATTAACGAGCTTTGCGCAATGGTGGTTCAGACCGTTAATATACTATTGTGAGAAAGAACCACCAATAAAACTTCACTTTATTCGTAAATAATTAATTGCACAAGTACATTTATAAATCAAATAACACAAAAAAAAACAATGACAGGGTTAAATATATAACAAAATACAATTAAATCAGATTAAAGTGCTTACAAAATTATAACATTAAGAGAAAATAAATAAAAATTGGTTTAGTTACACATAAACACAATAAAAAAAAACCATGTAGTCACACCCACAATTGTGTCATAAATTATCAAAATAAAAATTGTAATACCAACATGTGGCCCTTTTAAAACCAATCATGCCGGTCTTTAAGTAAATAAGTAAACAATAAAGCAAATTACGGTACATATAAAATACAACAACAGTAAAATTACACATAGACAGTTGTTTAGTGACTACTAAAGCATAAAATGCATAGGTACAGTTACAAGAAAATACATACAAAGAGAAATTAGTTCGCAGGCAAATAATTCTGCTTAACCAACTGACAAAAAACTCATTAAAACGAAGCCTTACAAAGCTAAGTTATAAACAGATCGTAACGTCGTGACCGATATATAAGTTTGAGTGCGTTAGAGAAAATACAGCGCCTCTTTCTCAGGTTACACATTCATCTACACAACAATAAAAATAAAATTCAAGGTGTTTAATGGTTATTAACACCCGGAAGTATGTACCCACTTGGAAATTGTCTTTTACCATTAATAACCAGCGGTATCATGTACCCGTTCACCAACCCACCTCTACACAAATATAAATATAGGCAACAAACAACAATGCTAGTTCATACAAATATCAGATTGAGGGAGCCCTGTACTATCTTTTATTTTATCAGATTTTAGCTTAATGACCCCGTGTGCGAATAGGATACTTTTGCAAGGCAATGCTCGATTTTTAATAGGTTGTATACGCTGTAAAATTATTTTCCGCAAGCCTTAATTGATATAAAAATACCTATTTACACTTGAATTCCTTTAATTGATCGCACACAAATCGTTAACATACCCGGTTTAACTTCAAAAAGGGTGACTGTTATTTATAGATTAATATTTGAAAAAACACATTAAAAGTAAAAAGAAAAGGCAAATTAGCGTTGGCTAATCCAAAAGAAAATGTACACGCCAGAATTATTTCAAAGACAAACTGTTTACAACGAAGATAATTAAATAACCCTTTCGATCTGGCTCCGTCGACACTCTAACTCTAACTAACTTTCCCCCGATTTCAAAACTAACTACATTTACTCCCGGAATCAACCCCCATTTTTCAAAAGCAATAAAAAAGAAAAAAATATTATATACAGTTTCATATTAATTATTGAACATCTTAATTTTAAAAATATGCATCGTCCGTAACAAGCCCTACATTTAGGCCTCGAGTTTCAACGTACCAAACAAAGATCCCTTTGGATTTGCGCTATGTTCAGCCGTAATTAATTATTAAATCAATGACGTTATTACTTCAACAGCGCGCGTATAGAAATTGTCAACAGTTCATCACGCCAGTTTCGGCAGAATACCTATTTCTCTACCCTAATATACGTTTCCTTTTTTTTTCTGTTCAACCATTACTCAAATATAAATGATATTAAAAATCCACTAATTATCTTTTCTATCGCGGTAACAATGGCGATTTGACAAACGTTTATTAGAATAATAACATTTTCGCGGTCCGCTACCTATAATGCCTATGTATGTTTGCACAGGTTTGTAAACCTAATTAATCTCGGGTATTGTTAAAATCTTCCCTAAGAAATTACAAATATGAATTTCCAGTTAAAGTCCCACTAAAAATAATTGGCCCAACAAGCTGCGAACCAATAGCACCGCACCACAAATTGAAGGCAAACTTTATCTGAGGTCGTATTTCTTGTAAATGGTGAGGATTTGCTTGGGCCCACAGGTATTCACTATAGCGATTGAACATACCATAGTTTGTAAAATGTGTTTTGTCGGTACGTAAGATCTGCATGGGAAAATTATTTCCATGGCACATGTTTATGAAACAATTACAAAAATTTAATCTTCATTGATCATCACCAGGGTGCAAAGCTTATCCAACTGAATATTTATAAGAATGGTATTTTTGTTTTGCTAAAGTTTTCACAACTGTGCGTTGTGAGATTGCAGCGTCTTGTGCAATTTGCCGTGTTGATGTAGATGGATTTTAATTAACAACTGCTAGAATATTTCTCTGCACGTTTTGATCAATACTACCTCTATTTCTGGGCTTCACAAAACTCTAAACTCTTCAATTTGTTGTATAAATCCTTGAAGGTGTCTAAAGATGGTTGAGGACGATCAAAATACAATAACAAATAGCGTTCGGCCGCTCGTTTTTGTTACAAATAATGTAACATTAGATCATATCAAGGTTCTCCAAATTTATGCACACCATAATTAATTTTCTAAAGCTAATGAACGTACTGTCAAAGATGGCGATAAACAATGCTTCAGTTGCTTTACTTTTGTTTGCTATGGCAACGTATGATTGTTGTTAAACCTAAAAATAGAAAAATGTGTATTGTGCTTTGATTTATTAAAGTAAGTGATACAACCCGTATGGCATTATAATAACAAAAAATGCACAATTAAAATTTGTCTTAGGCTACTATGGTTTCCATTAAAAAAATTCAACTTTGCTCTTAACTTCAAAATGCTAAGCAAAATTAAAGAAACTAGTATGGTAACGTTATTCGACACAAAATTATCTACAAATTGTATTTAAACAATTTTTATCTATTTTTAGAAAGAAACCAATTAAAGCGCTGAAACGATTTTAGAGAATTTAAATTTTTTACAAATATTTAGTAAGCCATGCATTTTCTTAGATCAGCAAAAGCGTATATGGATTACCCTTCTAAAGAAGCAAATCTTTCCCGATCTAAGCAAATGTGTAACTCTTATGGTTTTCGAGAACCCCATACAAATAAGTGTATAATTAATTAGAGTAACATATTTTATTCCAATAAATAAACCACTTTTTCTTGTAAGCTTACCATAGTTATTTGTTTCACAAGGCTAGAGAAAATGTTTTAGAAATGCGAGTAAAATACTCAAATGCGTGTCCGAGGATTTCAAATTATGAGCATTTGCATAAACATTTCCAAGAACGATTGAAAAATATTTATTGTTTTATAAAAAGTACTTTAAAAATTAATTTAAGCTTGAATAATGGAATGAAAGTGAGTATCTTCATTAGCAAGTTCAAAAAATAAACCTTACATATTCTAAATATAACATTTGAGTGCCTATGAATTTAAAAGATGACTCCCCTACTGCGAATAAGTACCGCGAAAGGTATAAAAACTGATGGGGTTGCACAAAACAAGTTTATAGCATGTGTCTCAATATACGTATTTTGTTACTATATAAACTGCATATAACTTCTTAAAGGTGTTCTTTATTGTTTTCAATAATAAACTTAGCTAACTCAATCTTAAATTATATTACATCAATCGCTTCCTCCTTCAGGTAACGTTCAAAGAACGCAAACACGATGATATATAAAATAGAAGCTGATTTATTCAACGGCTTTGTCCTTAAATCCTACACTGAATAATTAAGGTTCTTTGTTAAAACAATGAAATTGACTTTTTTTAAGGGATGTATTCCAGTAAACTGCAACAAATTAATGCACATAGAGGGCGACATTATTTATTACAAATCAAGTAACTTAAAGTATTATCTATATTTGGTTATGGATTACGAACCTTTAAAATTCTTTATATGTAATTGAGAGTTTTGTGTTCACAGATGATGGTTCTTCTTATATTGACTTGTAAACAAT
Organism: Vesta saturnalis; assembly: GCA_036346205.1. Classification (NCBI taxonomy): domain Eukaryota; kingdom Metazoa; phylum Arthropoda; class Insecta; order Coleoptera; family Lampyridae; genus Vesta; species Vesta saturnalis. The sequence continues at coordinate 169,835 of JARFJB010002451.1, forward strand.
GTAGACCCGCATGCAATGATCCAAACATTGGTAATAAAACATGTGGTTTCCAGTTGAAAATCTTGATTTAATAATAAAATTAGTGTGACGTTTCGGGAAAGCTGAGATATAAAATTTATCTTAAGTTCCCATCATCAGACAATAATACAGATTAAATTTTAACATTGAGGTAATAACCCATTATCTACAATCATACATTTTTTTTCTATATTTTAAGTTACAGTTAAATATTCATTACTTACCAAGATAGACTACAGGTAAAATACTATTACTATAAATTCCATATTAACTAACAATAAAATATTAAATTGGGGAAACGTGGTGTTATAATAAGTATGTACTATCCCCATTGGAAACCCTACAACATTTTTTAATGATTAGGAAAATTTTCACTTCAAATGTAACAAAAACAAATTATTTATATTTACCGTATAACGGGAAACGTTATGACCCACATTTTATGGAATATTATTTAAATGTAATAAAATATTTTAATTTATAAAGTATAAAAATCCTCGTGGTAATTATAATCGTTACTGTCAGATTTGTAAAGTGAAACTTTTTAACAATTTTGTTGCCAACTTCAAAAGGAAACATTCAAAACTATGTTAGCCACTCTTATATATAACCCTATAATTATATTGTAATTTAAAAATTTTTGATTAAGTTCAAATATATATTACTTAAGTTACTTATGTCTGTTTTAAAGTTAATAGAATCATATTTTTGGGTGTAGAACATTTCAATAAAAAGTCTTTTTTGTAGATTACTTTCGGTTGCCAGAATTTGTTTGCTATCAAAATCGAAAGAATGGCCTGATTGTACGTAATGGTTGCAAAGTGCAGTATTATCAAGTTTGTTTTTTACAGAGTACTTATGTTGTTGAATTCGTTTTTTAATGTATTGAGAAGTCTGCCCAATGTAAGATTTAGGGCAATTTTTACAATCAATTTTATATACAACATTAGACTTTTCATCCAAAGGAACGTGAGATTTAAGTTTGGTATAGAAATTATTGACCGTATTGAAATTACTAAAAGTGATGTGTGTTTGTTTAGTTTTATTAAGTATAATTTGCCTAATTTTATTGGTGACGTTCGGTATATAAGGTAAAGAAAAATATTTTTTAGTGTCTTTAAGTTTATTATCTTTGTATTTGTGTTTATTATAGATCCAGTTTAACTGTTTTTTTATATGTTTATTGGGTAATTGTTTTTAATCAGGGCGTTTTTTTTTTTTTTTTTGTAAATTGTTTGGTCGGAATTGTGGATGTGCTAAACAACTGTTATTTAACAAAAAATATATTTCAACTCATTATAATCAAGAATTAAACAAACAGTTCTTTCAATTCATCCAACACAAAAAAGAAAAGCTTTTTCAGAAAATTAAAATTACGAATATTAAGAAATTAAATTATTTATATAATAAGAAAAAACCAGCTAATTCTAATATCAATACAAACTGGGTTATAAACCTGAGTAAAACAAAATTCCTGATAATGTACATTTCGTTTTACAGCAGGACCCAAAAACTACACTCATTAACAATAATTTTCCTATTCCGCAGATTTTGGCAAGTACAGAAAGCATTATTAAGGATTTAGATTATGAAACTAAAAATGAAATACGCACACAAACTGTGCACCTCATTACTAATCATTGTACTACAATAAAGAAGAAAAATAACGAAAAAATTGAACACATCCAGAAATGCATTAAAGAAACCAAAAAATTTGTTAAAAATAACCCTAAATTGATCATAACAAAATGTGATAAATCTAACAAAACTGTTATTCTGCCAACCTCTACTTATGAAAATAAAATGTCCACACTTTTGAACGATAAAACCACATATTCCGAATTAAAACAAGATCCCACCCAAAAAATTGAAAACAAAATTAATAATATTATTCGAAAACTAAAAAGCACCAACAAATCAGTGAACAAATATATAAATCCTTAATATGTAATAATTCTGTTTCTCCCAAGATTTACGGTCTACCTAAACTACACAAACCTAGCATTCCACTAAGGCCTATTATAAGCAATGTACAGTCACCAACATATAAATTTTCAAAATTCCTTGCCGAAATTTTACAAAATATTATTGGAACATCAATTCTTCATACTAAAGACTCCTGGGCGTTCCACAAATTTATTAAGAATTATAAAGTACCTAAAGAAATTCTTAAAAAAATCCACCATAAGCAAATGCAGTAACTCAACAGCGTGTGCTGAAGAAATTATTACTGAAGTAGCCGAACGTCAACGTCGGACTCGGAACGTGATAATGTACAATTTAATTGAAAATGATGAAAACGATACTGATCGCGATCTAATCAATGCATCGAATGTAATTAAAGAAATTTCGAAAGTTTCAACCGACGGCATCAAAGTAGTTCGTTTAGGGCGAACTCGCGCGCCTGGAAAATCTCGACCGCTAAAAATTATATTTAAAAACAGCGATGATGCAATGAATGTACTTCGTAGCAATAAAAAACTAAAGGAAGTTCACCCTGAAATGTTAGTACGTTCTGACCTAACAAAAATGCAAATGGACCATCTTACTAATCTACGTAAAGAATTACAAGATCGAATTGATAAAGGTGAAAAGGATATTACAATACGGTATATACGCGGTGTTCCGCAAATTACCGATCTAAAAAACTAAAACCAATTAATAGTCAAATATCAGTTTCAAACTTATCAATATAAAATATTACTTTGGGTATTTTATACTAGATAGTTACTTGTCAGTAATGTTTCTTAAAAATTGTTAAAGATGTAGTAAACAATTTTAAGAAACATTACTACTGACGAAGATAACTAAGTGTTATCGAAACGTTTAGATTATAATTTAGACACCATTAAAAATCCCAAAAGATAAGTATTTTATTATGAGTGTTAATGGTGAAAGTTTACATTTTCATATTATCAATATGTTATCAAAATGTTAGAGGTTTAAATTCGAAAACTAATGACTTTTATACAAATTTATTATCTGCAGATTGGAATGTAGTCATTTTATGTGAAACTTGGATACAAGATTGCGTCCATAGCGCGGAACTTTTTAATCAAAATTATGCTGTATATAGGGCGGATCGTAACTTGAATGCAACTAACAAAAAAACAGGAGGAGGTGTACTAATCGCAATAAATACTATCTTTCAAGCAACAAAAGTTGAAATACGCACAACAATAGCAAATATTGATATGATATGTGTCAGCTTGCGTTTATCGGAAGGATTTGTTTATATAATTGCTGTTTATATTCCTCCAAAATTATCTCTTGCGGATTATATGCAATTTTACACTGACTTGGCGACAAACGAAGTTCTGCTCTCCAGTAATATTTTAATTGTTGGTGACTTCAATATTCCTCGTCTAAGTATGAACGACAATAATTGTCAATTAGTCAACGAATTTAACAATTTTATACAATTATTAAATCTAAAGCAATTTAACTATGTATTGAATTCTTCAAATACGATACTTGATTTAGTTATTTTTAGTGCTGATAATGATGTTGTAGTGATGAAAGATGACAACTCCCTAGTCAAAGAAGATCCATATCATCCATTTCTAAGTATAAATGTAAAAATACCAAGTCAAATTAGTATGGTCGGACTAAATACTAATTATAAAAAATTTAACTTTAGAAAAGCTGATTTCGTTTCAATTTATAGAAAGTTGGGAACAATAGATTGGAAAATTTGTATGACAAACAGAGATCCTACCTATAATCTAAACGAATTTTATCAAATATTAGAAGCAATTTTCAATGAGTTTGTTCCAAGAAATAGAAGTTCAAATAAATATCCAGTTTGGTTCACTAAATCAATTATTGATAATATTAAAAAGAAAAACCACTCTAGAAAAATATACCTAAAAAACTAAACTTGAAAGCGATAATACAAAATACAAAACTCTTCGTCAATTAGTGAAAACTGAAATTAAAACAGCTTATAGTAAATACATACACATGTGAACATTGCAGATAATCCTAAATTATTCTGGTCGTTTGTTAATTCAAAAAAAGGATGTAGTTCTATTCCATCACTGATGAGCTTTAATGAAGAACGTATTACTAGTGGCCAAGCGATTGCTGATGCATTTAGCGAATATTTTCGCTCTGTGTACATTGAGGAAAATGTGTCCGATGCTACTGCTTTTGATGAGTATTACTCACACGGTACGTTCATCAACAATTATGTTAGTAATTTAACTACTGTGACTGTTACTGATGTTATTAATGTAGCTAAGGAAATTAAAAATACGGCGGCAGGGCCGGATACTATACCGCCATATATCTATAAGGGTTACATAGAATCTCTGGCCCCACCTTTGGCTCATATTTATAACCAGTGTATAACTAAATGTGTATTTCCTGCTCAATGGAAGCAATCCAAAATCACACCGCTGCACAAGAGTGAAATCCTCAATTATAAAAACTACAGACCGATATCGATTCTTAGTGTGCCCGCAAAAATGTTTGAAAAACTCATATACCAGCATATATATAACCAGGTAAAAAATTTAATCTCTCCAAGACAGCATGGATTCATACCAAATAGGTCGACAGTAACTAATCTGTCTTGTATTACACAATACCTATCTGAAAAGATTGATTTATCGCTGCAAGTGGATGTCATCTATACTGATCTATCCAAAGCTTTTGACAGAATTAATCATGTACTCTTAATTAAGAAGCTAAATGATATGTACGGCTTTTCAGTGAATTTATGTTCCTTGTTAACAGATTATTTAAGTGGCAGATATAATTATGTGTCTGTCAATAACTATAAATCGAGAAAGTTTCTTGCTACATCAGGGTACCTCAAGGTAGCAATCTAGGCCCATTACTTTTTCTGTTATATTTCAATGACATTGTGAATTGCTTAACTTTCTCAGAAGCTCTACTTTATGCAGATGACCTAAAAATATTTCAAGTTGTTAGTGATTTACATACTGCCAATGAACTTCAAGAAGACCTGAATAGCATAATGAACTGGTGTGTCATAAATAAAATGAACTTAAACGTGGATAAGTGTTATGTTGTGTCGTATAACAGAAAAGTGACTCAGACTAAAACTTCGTACATACTAAATAATTCATTATTGTTAGATAAACACTGCATTTGTGACTTAGGCGTATGGTTCGATAATAAGTTAAGTTTTTCAGACCATGTTGTAAATGTTCTAAAAAGTGCTAGCAAATCATTGGGATTCATAATTAGATGTACCAAAGAATTCTCATCAACAACAGCATTTGCAGTTTTGTTCAATTGCTATGTAAGATCGAAGCTGGAGTACGCTACCGTAGTTTGGTATCCCCATTATAATAAATATAAACTTATGTTGGAAAGTGTTCGCTACAAGTTCTTAAATATAAAATATTACCGTGAAAATGGTATATATCTCCATCATCAGCATAGCTATCTAAATGATCATTATAAAGAAATTCCTACGATTGAACAGAGGAAAACAATTATAATTCTTTGTTACTTGCAAAAATTAATGTTAGGGAAAGTAGATAACCGGTATATACTACAAAAAATAGGAATAAAAACACCTCGAATCAACAGCAGAATAAAAAGTTATTTCTCAGTTCCTAAGCCAAACACTAACTGTTTACTGAACTCTCCAGTCTTTAAAATGGTAACCTTATATAATAAATTGCCTACCGAGGTAGATTTGTTTGGTCTAAATATATTGCAGTTCAAAAAAAATATTGATGCCTATTATATTCGATATTAGGTAAATAATAGTGTGTAACTAATTAAGTTTAAAATTTTATTATACAATGTTACTTTCATTTCATTTTGTATCTGATATGTATTTTCTTTAATGATTACTCTGTAATTGGGTTCTTGTACCTGTAGAGTAATAAACATTATTATTATTATTATATTATTATTATAAAGAATACAAACTTGTAAGCCTTGATGTTCAATCACTCTTCACAAACATCCCTACTGATCTGGCACTAAATTGCATCAAAAATAGATGGCATGAAATTTCTAAATTTACTAAAATTACGGAAGAAAACTTTATTAATGCCGCCGAACTTATTTTGAATTCTACATACTTTCAATATAAAGAAAAATATTTTAAACAAACTTTCGGTATTGCAATGCGCAGTCCACTATCCTCCATTATTTCCAATCTAGTTATGGAACATTTCAAAAATCAAATTATTAACAATAACTTTTGGAATGACAAAATAAGTTTTTATAAAAGATATGTTGATGACTGCATTTTACTAATGAACCCTTCTTATATTAATAATCTTATTGAACATTTCAATAACTTACATCCTAGAATTCAGTTTACGGTTGAAAATGAATCTATCAAAAACTTAATTTTCTAGACATCACCTTAATTAATGATGGTAGTGAAATTATTACCAATTGGTATACTAAAAGTGTATGGTCCGAAAGATATCTAAATTTCAACGGATTAAATTATATAAAATTTAAAACTAATGTTATTCATGCTTTAGTCGATAGAGCCATAATTTTAGCACATCCACAATTCCGACCAAACAATTTACAAAAAATAAAAAACGCCCTGATTAAAAACAATTACCCAATACCTTTCATCAATAAACATATAAAAAAACGGTTAAACTGGATCTATAATAAACACAAATACAAAAATAATAAACTTAAAGACACTAAAAAATATTTTTCTTTACCTTACATACCGAACGTCACCAATAAAATTAGGCAAATTATACTTAATAAAACTAAACAAACACACATCACTTTTAGTAATTTCAATACGGTCAATAATTTCTATACCAAACTTAAATCTCACGTTCCTTTGGATGAAAAGTCTAATGTTGTATATAAAATTGATTGTAAAAATTGCCCTAAATCTTACATTGGGCAGACTTCTCAATACATTAAAAAACGAATTCAACAACATAAGTACTCTGTAAAAAACAAACTTGATAATACTGCACTTTGCAACCATTACGTACAATCAGGCCATTCTTTCGATTTTGATAGCAAACAAATTCTGGCAACCGAAAGTAATCTACAAAAAAGACTTTTTATTGAAACGTTCTACACCCAAAAATATGATTCCATTAATTTTAAAACAGACATAAGTAACTTAAGTAATATATATTTGAACTTAATCAAAAAATTTCTAAATTACAATATAATTATAGGGTTATATATGAGTGGCTAACATAGTTTTGAATGTTTCCTTTTGAAGTTGGCAACAAAATTGTTAAAAAGTTTCACTTTACAAATCTGACAGTAACGATTATAATTACCACGAGGATTTTTATACTTTATAAATTAAAATATTTTATTACATTTAAATAATATTCCATAAAATGTGGGTCATAACGTTTCCCGTTATACGGTAAATATAAATAATTTGTTTTTGTTACATTTGAAGTGAAAATTTTCCTAATCATTAAAAAATGTTGTAGGGTTTCCAATGGGGATAGTACATACTTATTATAACACCAAGTTTCCCCAATTTAATATTTTATTGTTAGTTAATATGCAATTTATAGTAATAGTATTTTACCTGTAGTCTATCTTGGTAAGTAATGAATGTTTAACTGTAACTTAAAATATAGAAAAAAAATGTATGATTGTAGATAATGGGTTATTACCTAAATGTTAAAATTTAATCTGTATTATTGTCTGAAGATGGGAACTCAATTTTTTTATTAAATCAAGATTTTCAACTGGAAACCACATGTGTTATTACCATCATCTGTGAACACAAACCTCTCAATTACATTTAAAGTATTATCTAAATTAAATTTATCGAAAAAAGTAATATGTGCTAAAAATCTACATCAGGAATACTTAAACCACTACATGTAAATTCGTAAACATTAATAAACCTCGCTGTAATCCTAATATTTTTACTTTCGTCTACACAACTTTTAATTTTACTCCATATTCGGAAGCATGATTGGGAATAATGGTGCTTCAAACCAATTATTTAATTCCGACCTTATTAGAAATAAAACCACTGTATGCCAGAATGCTGAAAAATTGCCCAGAAACTTGTAAAAATGTAGCAAAGCAGTAGTCTCTGCTGACTTTATTAGAACAACTTTAAACTATCAGTAAAAATAAAAATTAAATTTATGTCACTTTAAATAACATACAAGGAAGGTGCCAACCAATTCCAGAGGTTGAAAAGGCTCCTTTTCTTCAATCTAAAACTTGTTACGTGCAAATCTCTACGCCATACCACCATTTGACATACAACTGGCTAACTAATAGAGTAGAAGAATAAACTAGAGAGGTGCCCACAGCTCAGCCAACCTAACCATACCCATACCAGTAATGATAGCACGGGTCCGTGTCGATAAAATACAAAAAAGTAACAAGGAAAGGAAAACTGTTAAGAAATATAAATAGTACACAGAATATGAACAAGTAAAACAGTAAGTAGATACCTAAAAGAAAATGAGTTTATTGAATCCACATCCTGTAACGTGCCAATTTTTGGCTACTGTTACTTGAATTGAAGTTTTGGATTTGTGTTGATATTTGTAAATAAATTTACATTATTGGTAATTAAAAATTATTATCAATTTTATTAAATACATAAATAAAAAGTTTACCTTGAGTAGGATTTGAACCTACGACCTGTACTTTGTAAAAGTACCGCGCTAACCAACTGCGCCATCAAGGTTCAAGCCCCAATCGATGTAAATTTTGTCTTTAAGTATGTAGAACTGATATAAAGTCTAAACATAATGAGATTACAATCAAATTACTTATATTAATGGAATGTGAGTCTGCAATATCGCAAGGATTCACACATACCAAAGCAACTTGACTAGTATTAAATTATTAAAGGTTTTTGTTATGAACGTATAAGTTCAAAAGTAAATATGTAATTAAAAATTATTATCAATTTTATTAAATACATAAATAAAAAATTTACCTCGAGTAGGATTTGAACCTACGACATGTACTTTGCTAGAGTACCGCGCTAACCAACTGCGCCATCAAGGTTCAAGCCCCAATCGATGTAAATTTTGTCTTAATGTATGTAGAACTGATGTAAATTCTAAACATTATGTTTAGAATTTACATGTGTATACGTGTGCGTGTGTCTTGTGCGTGTGCGTGTGCGTGTGCGTGGTGTCGTGTGCCGTGTGCGTGTGCGTGTGCGTGTGCGTGTGCGTGTGCGTGTGCGTGTGCGTGTGCGTGTGCGTGTGCGTGTGCGTGTGCGTGTGCGTGTGCGTGTGCGTGTGCGTGTGCGTGTGCGTGTGCGTGTGCGTGTGCGTGTGCGCGTGCGTGTGCATGTGTGTATGGATGCATGTTAGTATACCCCATAACTCCAGAACGAAAATACTGTTTACTTAAAATTTTGCATTTAAGCTTGTTTTCATTTGGCTTAGAGCTGATTAGATTTTAGGAGAAATCCAGCTGTGGTTAGGAAGGGGGCATTATTAAGGGCAGTTTTTGGTTTTTATCAAATATTTCTAAAACAGATACATATGTCAAAGATATAGAAATACCTACATATACCTAGACCCTTTAATTATATTCTATGCAATTTTTTAATATGACGCGAAATTTAACAGGAAAAAAGTTCCTAAGGTAGAGTTTAAGTGTTAGTTCAAGTTTTTTCATTATATGAATAACGATTAATTTTTTAATGTAAAGCGAAATAAATGTAAAACTGAAATAAATGTGATTGAAAATGTTGAAGCTCTATTATCGATATTTTTATAGAAGGCTTTGGAATCTTTTTTTTACGTTAACGTGTATATGTGTCTATTAAGCTCTATCTGCCATGAAGTTTTAATTGTCATTCTGACATAGATTGTTGTTTTTGTTTTTAGAGTGTTACCCATTTTCGTTATAAACGTATGAAAAAGAGGTTACATAGTTATACTGAGAAAATTGAAATTAAAATTGTTTCATTTCTTTTAATTCAAGTTAGCGTCTAGATGTCTATTAACTTCTGTCTGCCATGAAGTTTTATTTGACGTAAATAACTGTTTTCGTTTTTACAATGTTACCTATTTTCGTAATGAACTTATTATAAAAGAGGTTTCATAATTGTCCTAAAAAAGTTTGTTATTAAAATTACTTTTAATTTCCATTTTGTAGGTGGAATGTCGTGTGGTGATATTTTTAATTATAAACAAAAGGTCACTTTTAAGTTCCGATGAACCTAATGGGTATAAAAATAAATTTATCGTTAAACAAGAACCGGGCACAATCGATCTTAACTTTTTTTATACACTTAAATTAATTTCATATCATGAAACTGAATTTAAAGCAACGTAATGAGTTATTTTTGTTAAGCTTGGTTGAAATTACATGCATAAATAATATTTTTATATTTAGCTGTGGGCAAAAGATTCCTACAAATTAGTTCATATATGCAGAAGGCATGTATTATTTTGCAAGCAAACTAACTTTACTCCCGTGCTTTTCTTTATTACACGGATTTTATTTTATGGACCTGCTACAATTCTTGCATATTAAGTTGGCCGAGAAAATTAATATGTGAGTTGTTCCAACAAAGGAATAATAAATCGTAATATAATACTCTCAATTGAAAACTGTTTAATGAATGAAGTTTTAAATAAGGGTAACAAAAATGAAATGATTTGAAATTTGAATCCTTCAAACTTCAAATCGGATTTTTACGTTTATGTAATTTAAACCTCTTCTGGCGATGGTTGATTTTACTCAATAAAATTCAGTAGTTTGGTTAGAGCATTGATAGTTTTACAATACATTTTGAAGGAGTAAACGTGTTTAGATCAGCTTTTAAGAAAATAATCCTTAAACCCATAAAGTGATCCGGTAGGACAAGGTATAATAAACTGTTCAGGGCGATGTATCAATTTCGTGTGGATATTCATAAAATAAGATAGCTCAGAGCGACTGGCTAGCAGGGTATATTCTGCTCTAAACCGGAAGTTGTATGATATAAGAAGACGTGCGTCTTATCGGACTACTGCAGGCACCAACTTCGGTCGTGAATCTTAACGCTGTCTTATTACATGCCGACTGTTAGTTACAACCTTGTAATACTGTGTTAGTGCGTACTTAGCACGTTATGCCGTATGATTAGACAGATTTATTTCAAGGATTTCCTGGTTATATCAAAGGACGTGCCAAGGATGTACCACTTTATGGACTACGCTGCTACTCTTAATGAGATTTGCTCTTGTCGAGAATAATAATAATTTCCTAGCTGTTACGAATTAACATACGTTCTCTGTTTCTCCTTGCCAAATCTTTGTCAAATTAAAAGCTGTAGATTCTAGAATAATATCCGTTGTGGAACAATCACAAATATGTTCCTAACTTAATAATAGTAATAATAATGTCCCAAATGTGCAATGTGCATATATTTTGTTTCCTTTTCATTAGAAAGCAAGTTTGCTGAGTTGCTGACTGCAATTAGAACTTAATTACCCACATTATTCTACATTTGAGTAATCTAATTAAACCCACGTGTGAGTAATTTATAAATGTTGTTGATAAATGAAAACCCTTAAAATTAAATGTCCTACTTTTAACCCTATTTCATATTGTCATTCATAAATCATATCAATTTATTGATTAAGTAGATACAAATCATCTGCATTCCTCTAAATTATTATTGCTATATTCTTTCATAGATACTAGCTTAATTAGAAGCTCTTACGTATACGTCGCTTCTATATGAACGACAAGTTTTGGCATGTACTTCTAGGACAAAATTAACAATATTAGTCACTTGTTGGTCAAGGTACCGAGAACCAGAACAATATTTGCTTTTTGCGTGAATTGTTCATTACTTATATTACGGTCATAATCTGCAAAATGAAATCTGGAAAATAGAGTTAGCTCAGTTTACCATTAAACTGGTCTTCCCCTAGACCCGGTTGATAAAGATGTTGCTGGTCTGTTATTACGTAATAAAACTAAGTACGGGTTGACAGTAATACAGTTCAACAATCAATACAAATAATATAGGTAGATACATCAAAACTGGGCAAACTTTATAAGGCGATAGCTTTATATTTAGGTTTCACAGCAAATTTTGGCAGTTGCTTTAATTCTTCAGGAATAATATCACGTTGAAGGAGAACGTCGTCATACAGCGTCGTTAAGAGAATTCATTCTGTGCTAGAACACCATACGGCGCCTTTTCCTTTCCTGCCCGAAAAAGACATACCGTTGATCGGCGTCCTACATTCAATATGATATCCATTCGTTTTGGTTATTACTGTCACAAACCTTTACGATCACATTTCTCCAGTCTCACTTTCTAACAGATTATGGGAGTTTCTTCTCCCTCCTGTAAATTATTTTTTTTTCATCGTTTGTTTTTTCTTTGGGGGATTCTTCTTTCTTCTTGGTTCCATATTAGGTGTCTTCATCTTCGGGCAATTTTGGGATCTCCTCCTTCTTCAACCCTGGGTTTTAAGTGTTTGTGTTGTTATATATGTGTATTGTAAGTGGTAACAATTTTGACATTTATGTTTTGTGGAAAAAAAATTATTATAATTATGTGTATATTGCATGTTTAGTGTTTGAGGTTAGTGAATAGTGGGTAGTATTATAGGATGGACAGAATTGTCCATTTTCGTGGTGGTGGTCGTCATCGTTTACTCGTGAGGATTGGTTTTATCTAAGGATGTAGGGAGTATTGTCGAGGAGCTCTTCGAACTCCTCTGGTAGGTTATCTATTCATTGTAGTAGGCGTGCTGGGAGGTGTTTGAATTTGGTTTTAGGTTTTCGTGGTAGTCGGGGTTTGTTGAAGAATTGGATTTGGAATATTTGTTTAGTAGGGATCGTGTCACCGTTTACCATGAGATTTGTGTATTTAGTCTGTAGTGTTGTTAGTCTTTAGGTTATTGGTTGAATGTTGGCGTGTTGTAAGATTAATTCGTTAGGGTGTCTAGTGTAGTCAGTGTATGATCCGTAGTATTGTCCTCTCGCAGGAGGCGAGGGATTGGGGTTGGTTGGTTTTTAGGGTTGCGTATAATGGAGCACGGTAGTCGAGAATCGGTCGGATGTAAGTTTTGTAAGTATGTTGGAGGGTTTTGGTGTTACAACCTCTGACGTTTCCTCGCGGCATTATCAATAGTGATGCGCGGTTACGTGTCGTATTGAGAGAGCCGCTAAGGTCGTGTTGCCAGTGTAGGGTCCCGGATAACGTGGTACCTAAGTATATGATTGTGTCTTATTGTTGTAGTCTTTGTCCGCGTAGGGTCAAGTTGATGTTGTTGGATGTTTGTCAATCGAAGTTGGATAATTTAGAGTGTCTAAACAGTATTGTTTGGGTTGATTGTTAATCTCCACCGGTCGGCCCAGTTGGAGAAGTGGTTAAGTTGTTGCGTTATTAGTCTGTTTGCCTCGTCACTGGCCCTACTGGTCGCCCAGAGGGCAGTGTCGTCGGCAAATTGGGATACTGTTATGTTAGGGTTGGTACTTTGTGGAATGTCGTATGCATAGATGGTATATAGGATAGGTGCCAGTGACGATCCGTGCGGAACTCCGGCGGTCGGGTGGAATGTCGGGGAAGTAGTGGGAAGTAGAGAACGATTTGGACGAATGCGGTTGGGAAGCCTAATTGTCGTAGTTTATGTATTAGTCCTGCGTGCTATACTTTGTCAAAGACTTGATTAATGTCAAGGAAGCCTGCGAGGCTACAGTTACCATGGTTGTGACAAGAACGGTTCGGTCTGAAGCCGAATTGGCGGTTGGGTTGGATATCGTTGGCTTCGAGATGTTCTCTTAGCCTTCGGGACAGGATGGTGTCTAGACATTTTCCCATACAACTTAAAGGGAAAATTGGTCTGTGGGATGAGGGTTTGGAAGGATCTGATCTAGGTTTGGGTAACATGACGGTAGAAGCGGACTTCCATTCCGCCAGTAAATAGGACAGGGCAAGGCATCTATTGTATATTTGGGCTAACTGTCTAATTGCGTTAGGTGGTAGGTTTTTGAGTATTAGTCAGTTAAGTCCGTCTTGTCCTGGAGCGGAGTTTCTCCCTTGTCTGAAAGTTTGTGGTATTAGATTGGGTGTAATGGGAATAAGGAAGGGATCGTTGTCGGATAGTTCCTGCGGTCTGTGGTTTTAGTTTTGGAACTCCTCAAGGTTTTAGTCGAGTGGAGTTTGTAAATCGTCAAACGATGGATCGTCGGGGGTAGTGAGAATGGTTTGCAGGTGAAAACCGAACAAGTCGGCCTTCTCCTGGTCTTAAATTGCAAGATCACCTTGATGGTTGGTGGAATTTTTGTTTTGTTAGGACCTGAAATTTGTGCCAAAATTTAGGGCCATCGCAGTAGTCTAGTTGGGTTGTTGCCTTCATACAATTTTCCTGCGTGTATCTGTTTTACTCAAGTACGGGGTCCTTGGCATTAAGAAAGCGACGGTATACCCACGGATTTTCTTTAACCAGGAGAACTATGCGGGGTGGAAGAGGTTTCCGGGTGATGTCAATTACTCTTTCAGGGATTGCTGAGTTAGCTGCGTCGGTAATTAATTGGGTTAGTTCTTGTACGGCTCTGTCTATATCCTCTGTGGTGTCTAGGGGTAAGTCTGGGAGGTTATTGGAGATGTGTTCTTGGAACACATTCCAATCGGCATTCTGAAAATCCTACGTGTGACGGTGGTTTGTGTCGGCGGAAGTGGTGGCCTAGGGATGTATTGACTAGTAGAGGAAGGTGGTCGGATGTTATTGTTGTGCCGAGTTGGCAGCTGTCCTCAAAGTGTTTTTTAATTGTTCGGAGCATATTATGTGGTCAGGTATTGAATAGCCGTTATGTCCGATAAAAGTGTTCATTAGTATTTGTCCGTTTGGGTTGTCATTCGTGTCTTCAAATTTTGAGTAGTACTACATTGGAGATGTTGGCTACATACTGTAGTAGTGGAGAGGAAAGGGTGTTGTGTCGGGGGGGTTATAATAGCAAAATACTATTATGGGGATGAGGGAAGGTGCACCGTAGCAGCTACACAGTCGAGGTGTTAAAGGGGGTCTTTCAGTTTACTACTGCCGGTAGTAGGCAGTGCTGCAACCGACTTTCATACCGCTCCAAGCGCAGTACAATCGCCTGTCTAAGAACTTCCTCGCTACGTAGTCCATCGTCTTCGTGATAAGCTCGCGCCTATCAGGAAAGATAGTGAACAGAGTGAAGGTGAGGGATCGCAGGAAGGTGCTCGTTTCTCTCATCGTCAGGATCGGAGAAGGTGGTGGAGGCTGTTTCCAGCTGGGACAGGGGGGCTACCTTGGTAGGAGAGGATGAGATCTCCCGCCGCTTCTCATAGTCGAAACTGTAAGTAGGGTGGGATCCGCCCCAGTTGTTATACTTTGGCTGGGATATGGAAGGGTGGGATTGGGATTTGTGGCTTCCGTCACAGGAAGGACGCTTCAGGGATCGCGTGGGCACTCTACTGCTTAGTGACCCACCTGGATGCAGGTGGAGCAGTACTTAGGAACGGGATTGGGATGTGTATATGCCCGCATAGGTAGTGTCGACTCCCTTGTGTAAGAGGTAATCTATGGAACTTTTCGAATGGGTAAGGATACGTAAAAAGGATGTGGGACGGTTGGTGGCTCAGGAAATTATACGGATGGCCTTGGTTACATGGGAGAGGTCGATGGCTTGTATAATTTCCTCATCAGTTATGTCACTGTCAACCTCGAGGATGACGCATGACAGTGAAAGTGGTTTGGATGCGGGTCGGGTGTGAGTTGGGCCGGACAGTTGGGATAGGTGACGGATGGGGTACCAAAGGTGGCTTTAATGGATTTCTCCACTTCAGCGGTAGGGATGGGATGTGAGGTTTCTATCATGGCGGTGCGGTTGCGCTTGAGTCGTAAATTCACTCACGGGAATTGGAGAGGGCGGAGGGTGGGGTACAGTTGCTTCTGAGAAGTAACTGTTTGCGGAATATTGCGTAAGCAATACCGGGATTTGTGTTGGGTAAAGATAGAGGTCGAGGATGATTAAGCATAATACTAAAACCACGTATTCAATATATGTACTATATTTTGTCTTCAAAAATAAACCACTGTTTGAATTAAATTCGATTTATAATTTTGATAACAACCGCAAAAAAAATTAATTCTGTTAACAAATTTCAAAAAAATACTCATAATGACTCATACTTACAGATGGGAGTTGCTGATTATTCATGTGATATCTGAAATATGTTATATCTGTGATAAATTTTAACCAGCTTATGTACGTGATTTAGCGATTTTATGTTTACCTGAATATTATTACCATTTTCTTTTTTGCAATTTTTGTGTTGTTGCTGTTGTATTACACTAAACATGATTTCAACAAATACTGTTTCTCTCTCTCCTATATATATATATATATATATATATATATATATATATATATATATATATATTAATTGTATTGTATTTAAAATTAACTTTTAATGTACACACAGTAAAAGATTAACTCGAGTGGGACTTGAACCCACGATCTCCACTTTGCTAGAGTGGGGCTCTTCCATCTGAGCTATCGAGGAGGCAAGTCACAATCGATCCAAACTTGAACTGTATGTACTTCCTTAGTTACGATACATTATAATTATTATACACAGAATGAAGGATCACAGTCAACTTTTTGTGAATTTCATGTGAGCCCGCAATTCGCTAAGGTTTCTCACATGACAACACGTGACTGATTGTTAATTTTTATTTGCTGTATGCAAATAAATGTATATACTTTAACTCAAGATAGCTGATGTTAGGCTTTACAGAGAATTATATTTCACTTATTTATCATTTAGTTTGCAGTAAAGTTTCCCTTTTGATAAATTATTTTGATCTTGATTATTTAATTAGCATTGAACTTAGTTTTTTGAAACAAAATGAAAGTTTATCCCATTCTCACGCTAGGAGAGTGTCAAGGTAATTGTTTTCTTGTGTCAAGGGTGTATGGAAAAAAGTACCCTGATCGACACCCGAGTAAAGGGTGTTCGAAAAGTTATTTCAGAGGTTTCGTGCAAAAGGAAATCTTGCTCATCTGAAACACAATAAAGCAAGACCTGCAACTGGTCGAGAATGCTAAGACAAGCTCAAGAAGAATTGCTGATGAGACAGGCATTAGCCGTACCAGTGTAAGACGGCTTATTAAAAATTTCAAGTTTCACCCATTCCATATCGAGCTTGATTAACATTGTACGGTACCGATTTTCAACGACGATATTTGCAAATGAGATCTTAAGCGGGTTAGAGAGAAAGAAGATTTCTTCAACTTTGCTTCGTTCACTGACTAATCAACTTTTAATAATATTGGTGTATTAAATCGACGAAACTTCCATTGTTATGATACAGAAAACCGTCACTTAAATAGAATAGTTAATCATCAGAAGCGGTGGAGTTTAAATGTACCATGGTGGAATAGTTAGTGATTACGTTATAGGGCCTTATTTTTTTATGGGCACCTGGTATAACAGAAATGACGCACTGAGATGGTTTCGAACACCAACAACTTACTGTAAGTCAACAGCTTTTTTTTTGACATTGACGTTTGTAAAAACGTAATTTATTCCAGGATAACTAGATTTATGTAACTAGATATGTGTTAAAAAATTATTACTCGGTGTTACGATATGAAGCAATTTAAATTTTTTCCTGACCCCTGAAGTAAAGTATACATAATTTTTATGAGAACGACATGACGTGATAATGCGCAGATACCAATATTAGTTCGACGGTCTCATTTTTAAAATTGGAGGGGAGTACAACAGTTTGACAAATTTAGTTTGTTTTCGCGCGTACGAAGTTTATATAATTATTGTTATATTTCCTTGTTTTGATCGATTTATAATAAACAATGTCTTTTTTAAGACTACAAACAATAAGTTATTTGCTACGTAAGGTCAGAAGTGTTGTTATAACGATAATATTATTAATATTATTGGTCCGTTGAAATCTACAGATGTAAATGCTGTCGAGTTCATCAATATCTAACTCCACTTATGTGTGAAACGTAAAATAATTCACAGTCATGGTCAGGAAATTATTTGCAATGCCATGTCGTTTTCATAAAAACTATACCCTAAAACGATTTTTATTTTTTTTAAGCGAAAACCATGCGTGGGCGAAATAAAAACAAGACATTAAATTTGCTCACAAATGCATGAGAATTCAAATAATAATTTTTATTTTAAGAGAAAGCAGTGAGGTGCCATTTTTTCTCCAAAAACATTCAATGCAAAACCCGTATGGGCGCCACTGCTAAAAATAAGAAAATTGTTTGTACATCAGAAAATGCATCTTGATGCATTGAAGACGTGTACCAAATTTTATGAAGATATCTACAATAGTATCACAGTCGTTCTAAAAAAAAAGGTTTTTCTCTGGAAACTTAGCACAGTTTACGATATTCGTTCATACGAAGTTTTTTTCTTAAAATGGATCGAAGATCGCCCCTCAAGCTTTCACGAATATTATTGATATTAGTTACAATTTATATGGATTTGATTCGTGTTGTAGTTTTATATGAAAAATCCACGTTTCGAAGACACTATATCTCCTTTTTCAAGATTTTATAATAATTGTCAACTGTGAAATTTGCCTCCTAACTTTTGTTACTGTAATTTTAATTGCGTGTAATCGGTCCATGAAATATTGTGGTTTCTTAAGCTTGCATTTGGTTGGTAGTGTCCTGAATACTAAACTGAGAATTGTTAACATCGATATTTAAGATGGATTGACTTGAATTTTGTTGTTTGATGATAATTTTCCAAATCTGTGAAATTATTAAACTATCATCTCGTTTGTTTGTTTGTTGCGTGTTTCTCTATTTCAATTGCTTCTCGGATGACACGTTCATGTAAAATACAAACTGAAGCAAGTAATTTAAAATTATCCATATGAATTTGATGGCCTGTTTCGATAAAATGACACTCTAGCCTAGAATAAATTTGTAATTGTTTAATAGCTAGTTGGCGTTCTTGGCTCTTACAGCTAGTCTTCGATTTTTTGTCCAACATAGGAACGATCGCAATTTTAACAACAAGTTTCGTGTACTCCCTGACTTTTGCCGAAAAGTTGATCTTTAGGATTTCTAATATTATATTGTCATGAATGGTTTAAATATTCTTCGGAAATTAGCAATGGAGCCAGTAACACCTTTTGTATATCGAAGTATGAGCGATATTTTTGATTTATTACCTAAGAAAGGTATTTGGATGTTATTCTTGACATCTTTATTACTGTATTAATTTATTCGTAAGGCAAACCATTTCGTGGAAGTGTAGTAGTTAAATTTATAACTTATTCGTTTCTAAATTTAGCGTCAGTCAAACGAAATTATCATATTGTTAGAGCTTTAATTACAGCGCTTAGTTGACAAGAATGATGATGAGATATCGAGTAGAATGAGTGAGTTTACGGTATAATTTGTAATTAAATTTGTTGTTAACCACCACATTGACAACCACAGGATCACTTTAATTGAGCATTGCCAAAATTTCACTTACTTCATGTTTAATGGGCAATTTTATAAACACGCAAAGGGTGCACGCATGAGTTCTCCTGTATCTCCAGCTGTCGTTATCCTTTATATACAAAAACTTCTTCTACAACTTAAATGCTGGCACAGGAATGTTCATGACACTTTTGTTGTTTGGTCACATCGTTTACACACTCTAAACATTTTTTTTACTACCCCTATACAGTTTTCCTGAAAACATAAAATTTATAATGGGAACCGAAGACAATCCAGATTTACCTTTTTTGGATGGTCTCATAAACATTATATCGTAAACCAGTCATTCTAATTGATATCTAAATTCTTCTTCTCACCATTATCTTAGCCAACCAAACACTGTAATTAAGGCTCTAAAAATGAGATCATTTCGATTGAGTAACGCCAAATCTAAAAAGGAGGAACTTATAATTATATAACTACTATACTTCAACAAAATGGTTATTCTCCCAAAAAAATTAATAGAGTAATAAATAATGTCGATAACCTCTCAAAAATATTCCTCATCCTCCCATGTATAACAGGTGTTACTGACTCATTTGCAAAGAAATTTCCAGAAGACAATTTCAGAAGAATGTCTAAACCAATCATCACATTTCAACTCTTGAGAAATCCTAAAGATCAAGTTTCCGAAGAAAGTCAGGAAGTGTACGACATTTGTTGTTCGAAGTGCGATAGTTCCTATGTTGGACAAACATATCGAAGACTGACCATAGGAACGTAAGAACACCGATTAGCTATTAAACAATTACAGACCCCTTCTTCGCTAGTGTGTCATTTTATGGAAGCATGCTTCAGTTTCTGCTTTACACGAACGTATCATCCGAGAAGCAATTGAAATTGAGAAATGTCCATTGGCACTCAACAAACGATATGATAGTTCAAGAATATCACACATTTGGAAAATTATCATCAACCAATAAATTTAAGGCAGTCCACGTTAAGTATCGATATAAACAATTCTAAGATTGATGTTCAGGGCATTACCAACCAAATCCGCAATGAACAAACCACTATAATCCATGGACCGATTACACCAAGCAAAACACGCAATTAAAATTACATTAACAAAAACGACTTTTAAATTTATTTGAGAGCATGTGTAAACTTTGAAGCAACTTTTCAAATATTTATATCTGACTAAAACCCGCGACCTTCTTCGGCGAGTACAGTCGGTCAACCGCTTATTTAAATAAGCCTACGCGACACCTAGTGCGAATTTGGCGCCTAACAATAAAATGTAACCAAGGTGTAATTAAATCTAATCAGGATTTATGCGAAGTGATTAATTTAGACCTTTCATCAAACTAAAACACATTCTTATATCAACATGATTATGTTGAATTGCAGTATAACAATACTTATGGAATCATGCATTCAAATATGATTTATCTTGTAGCCGGTGTACACTCTTCAAGCTTGTAAGATGTAAAGTAGCTGAAAGAATACTTCAAAAGCCTTACACTTACCATGCAATAACTTACTATCGATAAAAAACGTTACTAGCGCCACTGTGTTCTAAATTTTTCTGTAAACTTACAAAGACTTAATATGTTACCATTTTTGGGATGATCACAGAAAACAACACAAATGTCTATTCGGAAAATAAATCATTCAATTCAAACCATAAGACTTTGGAACATTTACTTTAAAACATATAAATTAGGGTACAGTATGAATCGCAAAACTTAATGAGTTTAATTAATGTCAAAATAATTAATATCCAATGCTCTTTTTAGAAACGTAAAGGTTTAAATACGAAATTAATATTGGTCACACCTTGTAATATTTGTATCATCAAACAAACTAAAAATAAGTATTCCCTTGAACTTTTCTATACTCCCTAGTACATATGACATACATGCTCAATGTTATGAAAAAAGTACTATTTTAACTGTAATTTAATCTAAAAAAATTATTCCTGAATTTACTTGTCAAATAGTAAACAATCGTTACTTAATATGAAAATGTTAACTTTCATCATTATTACACATATTAAAATACTTACCTTTTTTGGGCTTTAAATGGTATATTTGTATATTAAAGTTATACAATCTAAACGTTTCGATAACACTGTATATGGTGGTCAACTAAGAATGCGACGTACTGTATCTGGGAAACTATCCATCGTAGAGGCTTGCGCAAAAAAGTTTTACTAAAACGGCCAATACAAAAACCTGGAAAATATTTTCAAGTTTCTGAAATGGCCGCTAGGGGGCCTCGATTTTTATTTATGGGGGGGCTTAAAGGACATCGTGTTTCGAACTCAACCTACTACTAGAGAAGGTATGAAAAACCGGATTCCTAACGCAATACGTAACATACCGAGAGCCGAAATTGAAGCTGCAGTTTTGTCTAGTCATGAGAGGCTTCAGCAATGCATAAAGCGTGATGGTCAGCATTTCGAGCATTTACGGGGGCATTAAAAACCTTCCTCCTTTAAATCGGTCCTTTTTAGGGCCACAACATAATAGAAACAATTCCAGGAAAATATAGTTAAAATAATATAAAAATTTAAGGGATTTTCGTATAAAGCTTTCTTTGGCCGATATTTTAGGTTAGGAACAAGATATCGAGATGCGGTTTTCGCAGCTTATTTAGGCATCATTTAGCTACTTGATGAAAAAAAGTCATACCAATGCATTTAATTTGTTTGCGAAAATTAACCGTTTCTGTCGGAATGTCGAACAAACCCTCTAGCGACGACATGTGAAACTAACAAAACTTCAAATATTATAACATTTGTAGCCCAAGAATAGCATTTCAGCGCGCCCAAGTTTGTTAAAATCGGCTTAGCCGTTTCGAAGATACAGGGGATTATTTAAGGAAACCTTTGAATACCCTCCAACACTTTATTTTTAGACATACGTCAAAAAGTGCCAAACAAAAAAAGTTCAGATTATCCTCGACTTTACAGATCAGTTATTTCTTTATTAGATTAATATAGCAGAATTCACAGAAACATCACTTTTTTAGATTCAAGATTGCAGTTACGCCCCCTAGCAGCCATTTCAGTAACTTGAAAATATTTTCCAGGTTTTTGTATTGGCCGTTTTAGTAAAACTTTTTTTTGCGCAAGTCTCTACGATGAATACTTTCCCAGATACAGTACCTCGCATTCTTAGGTGGCCACCCTGTACATTGGCCGTTTTGCTTCGGCAGTAAAGGGGCCAATGTCCGGATATAGGCACTTGTTTTATTATGTGCAAATTGACTGTGCCCATTTCTGGGTTACAATATGTCTGCAACCAAAAACAATTGGACACTGGCCTTTCTTCTATAATCTACAGTCAGAGTATGTTAAAAATCATTTAAATTATATATACGGATTTTCGGACATTGGCTCTTGTTCTACCAAGGTACAGAAATACTAATACTCTAGCAAATCCTGTTACACCAATCACAAAGCATCTGAGCTACAAATTAGTCACTGTAGGTAGAGAACTAAGAAGGACACCTCTTTACATAATTTTAAATGCAAAATAGTTCAAAAGTCATGTGTTAGAACAACAAAAAAGTATGGTCTGACGAGAAGTGTGGGTTAAGGTGCTAAACCGGAATTGAAGATCATTCATTTTAAGAACTACAATACAGCGCAAAGGTTAAAAACTCAAAGAATGGAATTGAATAAGCAAAAGATATATATTTTGCAAAATTGAATACAAAGACCTAAATATGCATTTTATACGTTGCATTAAAATAAAGGCAAATAACATAAATGCATTATTAAATTATTATTTTAACATAAATGCATGTTCCACCATTTCATTCAAATAAGAAATAAACAAATTTGATGTTCAAGACAGTCTGCATCATAGAAGCGCTTCCTAATTTACTGTCTGTAGTAGCCGTTGCAGTAAGCGAAATAAAATAACAATAGTGTATATCATATAACTTTATAATTGTCAACAGTCAGAAATATTTTACTACGGCTACATACGCTTTCTAGTGAGACAATTAAAAATAGAGATTGTATCTGTGAATTATTTAAAAAAATACACACGATCAAGCTTTATATCTCAATTCCTACGTTAGGAGCTTTTGAAGTCTCCATACAACTCCTTACAGTTCTATTCATTCAGTAGTTGTAACTGATATAAATTGTGTCAGATACAGCGAAATTAGTTACAAATACAAACATATCGTTTAATTAGTTTTGAAATAACCTTTGAACTATTTATGAATCGTTATATACTGTTTGCAGTAGAATATAGTTTTCAAAATGTGAATGAAACATACCGCATGTATGAAAGTAAGTATGTTGCCTACACAAAATTTCTACAATTTCTACAATAACAAAATAGGAAGACTATTAATTGTACATCCATTGGATTATATAGATATATATTTACAGATCTCAAAACCATATGGAGGGTTGAAATAACTTCATAATATAATTGAATACGTATCAAATCATAATATTATTCACCACTTCCATATTCATGTAGATAATAAATAAATTAATCATACAATTTAATTTATACAGATCAGATTAATATTAGAAAATTAGTTATAGCGGTACAGTAGTATTGAATTGTATTAAAGCCCTTGCTTTTATGTTGCATATGTTAACATATTTATGCCTTTGATACTAAAGTACATGTATAAATTCACCAAAAATTAGGTATTGTCAAGTACTATGAGAGGTAACGAAACATAATTTTTTATGATGATAATAGCGCTTTTTACTTTTACAATGCAAATTGTAAGAAGGGTGGATACCGAAAATTTAACATAGGTAATATACGATATTGCAATATACATGTTACACATTTATAACGTTTTTACCAGTAGGTCTGTACCATGTGAATAATAATTGTTTGATCTATGTAATTTTATAAAAATGGATTTTCCAACATCAAATTAACTGAAATCTCTTATTATAGCCTATTAAAAAATGTCTGGTGTGGAATACCACACGACCTTCCAACCTACAAAATGGAAATTAAAACAAACGAAATAATTCTAATAACATTTTTTTAGGTTAATTATGCAACCTTTTTTATTACCAAAATAGGCAACAGACGTTTAAATCTTCATGGCAGACAAAGGTTAATAGACATCTAGATGCTAACTTAAAAAATTGATAGAAATGAAGTAATTTTAATTATTATTTTTTTAGGGTAACTCTACGACCTCTTTCATACGTTCATAACGGAAACAGGAAACATTGTAAAAACAAAAACAATACTCCATGTCATAATGACGTTTAAAACTTTATGGCAGGTAGGGACTAATAGACATAAATATAGGTTAACTTACACAAAAATTCTAAAGTCGCCGCTGTAAGATATCAATAATACAGTTTAACCATTTTCATTCATATTTAATTATTTTCTAGACTTACCTTGCATTATATAAGAAACTTTATAAAGGAAAGTTATGCGAAATTAAATTTTTTTTAAAAAATATATCTACACTTTTTTTTATAATCGTTATTCACATAATGAAAAAATGTTAACTATCACATAAATTCTATATTAGGAATTTATTGCCGGTAAATTACGTGTGGTATCAAAAAATTGCACATAACATAATCGATATGTTTAAGCTCTATATCTAGGTATTTTTATGTCTTCTAAATATGCAACTGTTTTAGAAATATTTGATAAAAACCTAAAACTGACCCTAATAAACCTCCCCTCTCCACCGCTGGATTTCTCCTAAAATCTAATTAGCTCTAAGCCAAATGAAAGCAAGCTTAAATACAAAATTTTAATTACATCGTTATTTTCGTTCTGGAGTTATCGTGGATACTAGCATACTTCACACACACACACACACACACACACACAGACACACATCTAGACATCATGGCCGATTTTGAGGAAACTTGGCCAAAACTTGCAAAATGAGCTAATAAGTCGATTTAGCGATAGTGAAAAAAAGTGGATTGCATAAACTTTTATGCCTATATATGCATATGTAGGTTGGAAGGTAATTAAGAGCAATTACTTAAATAGTTGTGAATTGAATCTCTGCTTCTAAATGTAAAAACAAATAACACCTAAATAATATAGAGAACACATTGTTGTGGAGTGAGTTACAAAATACAAGATTAGCACATTTTGACAATGAAAAGACATTAAACAAATCTAACAATAGATGGTTTTAGTGTAAAATAAGTGTTCAAGGATCTTTTGTATTATGATATCCATAGACTCTTCCTTTGCTGTAAACTTTTAGCCAGGGAATATAGTGTAACGTATAAGACTTCTTATTTGTTATTGCAGTATCGTCTTCCGAAGTTAATACTAATCCTGAAAATGGTCCTACTATTATGTCTTAACTAGATTAGCGTTGAGTTCGTTATGTTACAGAAGTATAAGGTATCCACTAACTAGTCAGGTTGTACACAGATTATGTGACATTCCATTTACTACACTTACATGTACATGCATGCAAAGTTTTGTAAATTAAACTGTTTAACTAATAAGTGTGTATAGAAAAATTACAATTACAATTAAATCTTAACAAAGCAGTCGTGTGTAAAATTTGGGAGAGGTTACTCCACTGATGTAGTCCGACCGCCAACCACCTGTAATTTTGTGATTTAGGTATGTGTCATTAATGAAAAAGAAGTTCTGTGCATTTCCTAATTCTATAAACTGCATCGCACTATGAGATTTTTAGAACTTGAAATATTATGAGATATTAATGGAATTTATCTTACCTATAATATGTTCACTTTTCATTAATCTGTTTTAAACGTATTTTCACTAGTTTCTTCACGAGACAGGTATATGTTCGGTTTTCCCTAAAGCACTGTTAATTATTTCTTCCCTTTTAGCCATTCATTATTAAGAAAATTTTGAATGATATGTAGGGAATTGGATTACTTCATCAATTTTTAGGACTGTGGTAATTTCTTCCACAGCTCCACGGAATCTTAACTGTTTATAACCAAGCACGTTATATTTTTTTGTAATCCTGAATCTAACTCATTGTTTAAAAACAGTTTTGTTCTGGTTGTTATTTACATATTCTATTTTAGATCACGTAGAAGTGTAAAAACACACATCGATATTGGAGTTTGCGACCATCTGGTACCCTTGTGATTCGACAAATGTTGCATCTAAACAGTTATTGCTAGGATTCGGTTTCACTTAAGTGTTGTAAAATGTGACAAATCTTTGTATACCTAACATTATTCCCTATTTATTACTAATGTTTTGTGTACCATTTAACTGCGTTGTGCTCGAAAAGATTTTTTGTGATTATCTCACGTTAAGGCTGCCTAAATTTAATAAACAAAGAAGTTTCTTTCAATACCGTTCCTAGATAATATAGTGTCAACAGAATTTTTGTGATTGTCGCAGCTATACATATTTGTAACCAATAAATTATTGCAGCTACAGACCGCGATATACATTTAAAGTGGGTTGCGCACCTTTAGGTAGTTGGCAAATGGGCATGTACTCACAGTCATTTAGGAATTTTTTTTGCAAAAGCCTTTTCGAAAGCTTAATTTTTAAAGTTAAACAATAGATTATTTACCTTTAAAAAGGTGCCTGTAATAATACATTATTGAGGTTAAATAATAACTAAAATAATATGCTGGTTTCTGGGCTTGCCATTAATTCATATGAAATTTATTTGTAAAAACAAGCGTCCGGTCAAATCCCCATATTTATAGTGAAATGCACGAAATTAACCGACCACAGCAAACTTGCACAGTAAACTGCGCATGGGTAATTATTAATTGTAATATACCAAGGACCGGTAAAATTTCCTCGAAATATTGTTGATATGGTAACATCCTGAAACCAAAACCTTGAGCCGGGTATTAAGGGATGGAAGTGCTAAAAAATTAATTATTGCGTAATAATAATGTACACAATGTTAAAAATATATGAGATTTGATCTATATATTAGCTATATTTTAAAATAGAAATACATGTTAAAAATTTTTTGTCAGTATTTAATGATATGCATCGATTTTTTCGCAGAACTAACTATCTATACATGCGTTACTCAATTTTGATTACAGATACAGCTGAGTGGCATGTGCACCACACTGTGTGGGTTATGATATGAGGTGTGTGTGTATATGGAAGCAGGTCTCAGTTGATATTCATCCGAGGCAATATGAATGCCCACCGATACATTGATGAAGTGGTAGAACCCCATATCCTTCTATTCCGGCAGGAGCTGGAGGACCCCATTTTTCAACAGGATAATGCGCTTCGAAGAGGCAACGTCAATATCTTGCCGTGGCCAGCCAGATCTCCTAACCTTTCGACCATCGAACATGTGTGGGACATGATGGTTAGAAGACTCAACCAATTAGCCAATCCTCCTCAGACACTAGAAGCTCTCCAGCATGCATTACAGATTGCCTGGGATGCAATACCTCAGAAAGAAATCGACCACCTGTTGGAATCTATGCCAAGAAGTAGCGGAGTGTGAGACTAATAGTGGTGGTCCAACACATTATTAACACAAAATGCCTTTATCTTTTGTTTAATTTCTTAGAAGTTTTAATTAATTACTACATTTGACTAGTTAAACATTTGTGCCAAGTTTAGTCCAAAAATTCCAACGCCATCTTGGTGTTGCATCTTTTTTTACAGAGTTTAGGTATATATATATATATATATATATATATATATATATACACATTTTAGCACCAAAATATAATACGACGTTCAGGAACTCAGAGTTTTTTGAACATAACGAGTAGTTCTCGCACCAACATATCGATAGAGTTATATGTGTCAGCACCATATATACGATTGTGGTTGGGAACCTGCATTTGCCGCATGGCAAACCAGTTTTTGCAGGTATAATAATAAACAGTAAAGAATATTTTTTTTCTGTATTTAGGATATTCTAAAACTCTTTTATTGAACTGTTCTAGCATTATCGGTACGAAACGGCATTTTAATGCATTATTTTAATTTATTAGTGCTTTACTCTGGTTTTAAAGAGCTTCCGTAAATTATAAATATATATTGATTTTACACAGAATCGGTGCTTAAAATTTATCGTTCAATAAGTTAATTATACATTTTTAATCTTTTTATGACTTTCCACTCTAACTTTATTAAAATTAATTAAGTTATTTCGTACATTTTTTACTGTAAATTTTACCAAATGATTATTAATACGATTGTAAACTTGCAGTTTACTTTCAAATGATTTTAGTATGCCCCATAAATGATGCCAATTGTCCTATCTCAATAGACCTCAAATCCATTAACTGCATCATTGTAGCAACGTGTTTCCGAAGTCTGCAGCTTCTAATTAATTTCGGTAGTTTTGAATCACATTCCTTGGAATATTTGATTTGAACATCCGTTTATCCATTCATCAGAGCTGTTGGGATGCAAAAAAATCCTTATTTTTTGAATCAACTTATTTGTAAAATTTTGCTAATATTTTTTCGGTCTCACTTAATGAGTTAAATATTTCGTCCACTTGTTCTATACCGCAGGATTCAGTTACGCCTGCAGTTTGAATATAATGTATATCTCCTACTTGTTTTCTATTATGGAGAAGAAGCAACATAAAGGTCACTTCTATAAGAACTGCGTAATCTTTCGGATTTGTAGCAGTGTTCAGCGCCTCGACTGCATTTCCCCTTTCTTAAGCAATAATCTCTAAGTTTCATTATGTCCTCCCTAAGAGGAAATAGTCTTTTTTATCGGTCTCTGGATTTTTGTATTTCTAGAGTTTTGAGAGTCAGACTAGGAAGCCTGGCTCTCAAAACTTTAAATATACTTTAAATATACAATTGAGGCAAATTGAGTGCGCGTAGTAGGATACTACGCGCACCCAATTTGCCTCAATCAAGTTGCGCAATATTTTTAATTGTTCTAAAATGTAGTTAGTGCTTTTTATAGATTCCTCTTTGATAACTGCATCTTTTTTGCATATTAGGTAGATGCCAATATCAATTAAATCCTTTACGGTTTTGCCTTGGTATAAATCGTAAGATGCAGCTCCAAATGATCGCTCACAAAAATGGAAACATAAGAAGGTAATACGTTAAAATTAATTTACTATAATATTAATTCACCTACTTATTGTTATCATTCGTTAAAGTGTGTAAAAATTGATATACTGATGGCACGTGCTAGGGTAATAATGTAATTGAAAATTTTTTTTGTAATAAAATATTTGTCGAAAATTTTTGACTAACGCTAAGCTAAATCTTTTAAAAGCTAAAGTTTTTTTAAGATGCACTAAAACTTTTTTCATATAAGTTAGATATCTTAATTACTGCTCACATTCCGTTCATAATACAGATATTTGTACTTAAATAAAAAAAATCTCAAAACATAATTGAAAAACATTATTTATATAATTGCCTATACTTACTTGTTATGAACAGATCGACTTCAGTATGAAAAAAACATAATCTGGTTCTTAATTGTCTGCTTTCAATTATAGTTTAACTAAAACTAATTAAAAACTAAAAGTTCCCTCCAACAAAAAAAAAAAGGAAATGGTCGATGTTCCTACAGTGGAGAATTTTGAATACTGTATTCATAATACCTATATTCGACAAGAATAAGAACAAAAAATTTGGACATTTCTATTTAAAACGTCACTTTTGACTTTTCGTTTATTTAGTAGAAATTAAATAATTTCAATTGTGGTAAATTTAATGCAATCACGAACATTTCGGGTTGTAACGGTCTCCGGCCAAGCATGGACGTAGAGTGGACTAGGTACCACGAACAATTTATCGTGGTATTTTAAATACATCCGTAATTGTTTTATATGTACGTAAAACACAAAACACACAATCGCTAAAAATTACACTTCACCGGCGCTAGTACAATACAGATGTATATGGAGCAAGTAATTGAGTAAGAAAATCTAAGCAACTACATTTTATAGAATTTACCTCATTTGTCAATATCATTTGGTGACTTAAAGACAAAGCAAGACCGTGTAGTGAGGAGGTAAGCAATACTATTAGAAAACAGAAATTCATTTATAAGTAGGACACGAAGGCAATTGAGATCACCCCAGGCTGTTTACAACATTATTTAAGCGAGTAGTGATGGATTTTCACAGCCGGGGCTAGCCTTTGGCTGTGAACATTCTTGACGGCAATGATATGTACAGCCTGGGGCGATCTCAATTGCCTACGTGTCCTATACCAATCTTAATGACAAATGACTAATGTTGATGTTTGTTAGAAAAATTTTAATGAAACCTAGTAATTAAAGTAAATTTTGTTGAACTAAATATTTAAAACAGTTTACTATTAAACAGTAATATAGAAATAAACAAATGACGCGTCGCAACAGATTCGTTGTAAAAAAAGGTTTGCATGATTGCGATATGTTAGTAATTACTTAATAGATCATGAAATTATTTAAACAAAAACTGTTTAAACATAACTGGGTTAGAGACAACTTCTATTTAAAAACAATTTTTTAAAGAAAACTAAAATCACCGTTCTGTAAAGCAAAGTAAGTTTTGAGTATTTATAACCTTCTTCAAAATATACTCTGTGCCGAAGCGGGCCTTTGCCCTAGGGGTGAAAGCAACCCCTTCTAGGGGATGAAATTTTTTTAATGAAAATAGCCTCGGAGATTTCTCAAAAAGCTTTCATTTTACCGGAAAAATCATTCAGAACAAAAATGTAGATAATAAAAAAACAAAGAGAATAATGAGTGAGTTATTGCTCGTTGAAGGATGGTTATTTTTCGAGAACCCCGAAATTGAAAATCTTCAACTTTAAATAACTTGAAAATGGTAAACATTTTGGGGAAAATCCAAGAGAACTTTTTTAAAGTACATAAAAAACCTTTAAAGTGAACACTGATAAAAGTCTTTTGCGTAATAATTGAATGACTTATAACAAAATCAAAGTCGTTGATTTTTTTTTAAATTTAACAATTACACCCTCATCATTACCACCCTAATTGAAATTAATCGTAACCAATTTGCAATTAACTGTATTTAGGTGTTATTGATATGCAGATTTAATTAAAAAAGATGTCTAATTAAATGTAATTCAAGACCTTTGGTTTGTGTTGTGTTATTCAAAATTAAAAAAAAAAACTAAAAAGCTAATTTTAAAATGAGTAGTATAAATAGTTTATAAACTATTGTTCGTGGTAATATATAAAAGCTTAAATTTTAGTTTCTATACAATACAACTTCTACTCAAACCAAATAAACGTTTTTACTTACAAATTCTTATACCTTATGTAGTTCCCCCAACTTGGATAAAAAAGGACAAAAGAACCGATCTTGTTTCAACTTTAGGTTGTCTTAATTGTGTTTTTATCAGAAAAATTATTAAAATATTTTGCTCTAATGTCATTGATTTATTACCTTCCAAATTACAATAAACAGTATCATTATAATTCAGAGATTACGTTTCAAAAAACCTAACTAAATTTGTACAGTAGTGTAAAACATGTTATTCTTAAATAAATGTATTGAATGTATTCACGCGGGGATAAAAACTGACATGCTACATAATTTTTCTCCGTAAATCACAAATTTGCTGTAGTTAAGGAAAAATATATTTCATTTTATAGCGGGGTAAAGGTCATTTTTAACGTACGGTATACTTTTCCGTAGACAAATTTATACCTCACACTAAAATTTCATTTTATCATCTGTATAATAAATAACTATTACTAAATGCTTAATCCAACCTAACCCCAAATGGAACTATTTAATTTATTCCGACTTATTTATTTAAAATATAACTGAAGTAAACTATAATTAATAAAGAAAAGAAAAGTTATTTGAAATAATTAATAAATAATATAATAAACTAATAATAATAAATAATATAAATAATAATAAATTAAATAATATCGTGTTTGAACTTACGCGTGTTGATGCGCGGCTTGGATTTCGAGCAAAAACACAGATTGATTATTTTATTACTGATATCCCTAATAGTGTATCTACAGTTGTTGATTTATGCATTTCAGATCACAAAG
This sequence comes from Vesta saturnalis, assembly GCA_036346205.1. Classification (NCBI taxonomy): domain Eukaryota; kingdom Metazoa; phylum Arthropoda; class Insecta; order Coleoptera; family Lampyridae; genus Vesta; species Vesta saturnalis. The sequence goes on from JARFJB010002451.1 coordinate 202,222, forward strand.
CGGTATAATCTGAACTCAATTTGTGTAATCAGACGTCCAGTAAACACCAAAATAATTTCGCTCATTTTCAAAAAATGAACAATTTTCTACATAACTACTGTAAATTTTCCGATTTGTTTCGTATTAATCATGATCACATTGATGCCTGTTATGATGAGTTATATGCACATTTTCGGTGGTGTTTTGACACGCCTTAAAAAAATAGTACCTATTAAAAATAAAACTGCACTTTCTGTGAACCGTAATCTTAAACCTGGGTTAGAAAACCCAAAGTTCTCGTAAAATGTGACCAGACGATCCAACAACGCTCAATCAGCCACTTCATTTAAAATAAAACGAAAAGTACTGGAAAAAGAGATTCGATCTAAAAATATAAATAAAAATATTGCATTAATTAAAATTCTGCACATTTTTAGCTACCTACAAAAATTACACCTAATGACTAATTCCATATAATTGGTAAAGCGACTTCGAAAACTAATATCTTCGTATTTCTCTATACTCATGCGAATGTCAACTTACAATTTCTATCTCCACCTTCTTTTATTAGAATACTAATAAGCAATGTATGCCATTTTCTTTATCTACAAACTGATTAAGTCAGGGTAAGTTTTAGAAGACAACGGTGTTAAATTAATCACTTTCAATAATTTTTTTTAGACCTCGTGGGTATACCACATGTTAACCTTCGTCGGCGGTATATTCTACCCACATGTTTACTATCGTGTGGACATGTTCTAACCATATGTTAATCATCGATTGGGCATACGCTAACCACCCACTGCTCAACTACCTATTTACTCCTTTGTGAAGCCAATATTCGTCGCTATATGTTCGTCATATTAGTGACTAAATGTTGTCGTTTTGCATGATATAATTGCGCTATATTAACAATTGCCTTGTGTTATAAATCTTAGATTTTACTTACATTTTTTTATCCTAAAATAAAAACAGAAGGGAGTCTTTGTAACCTTTTGTTAGGTAATTGTCTTACCAAAAAAAATGTATCAGGTTGATTAAGGCAAAAATATTAGAATACGCTTATCGACAAGGAATCATCGCAACTACATGTAAATTTTATCATAGCTCATATTGGTAAGGCGTGTGGCCTACCGTGATGTATTAAACCGGGGATTGTGTGTTGTACTTTAATCTTTATCTTCAAATTTACTTTCAGAAGTTTTTTTATTTAATTAGTAGCTTAGATAGAATCAAAACCTTATATACTATAACCTTATTTATTTCTAAACTGGGTGTTAAAATTTGACTTTATCTTTCTTTTACAATTGAGGGTCATAAATCACCTGTTTATTAATTTTTTTATTTGGTAAATATAACTATTAGTTGACCTTTATTGTACCTAATTGTATGTTATGAAAGTACAAAATTAGAAACTGTAGAGTACAGATAAACGGTGATTGTGTTAGAGACATATATAGGAACAGGTTAGGTAAACATTAGTTTAAGTAGATATTAGTAATTTTAGGTAAAAAATTGTCAAAAGCTAAATTGATTAAGCAAATTATAGCATGTGAGGTGTCAATTTGTGCAGAATTTTGCGCTAAGTTCAAAAATGTATCTAAAAAGCAAATTGGAATTGAATAGAAAAAGTTATGGCATAATCTATGCTTTAGTTAAATTAATTTTTTTGTTTAGACCAATCGATGCAAGGATTTTTTGTATGTAATGTTAAAAAAAATGGAAAGCTTTGGTATCCAAAGAATTACTCCTGATTTCTCACTCTTTTTTTTTTCTTTTAATACTTTTGTGGCTAACAAGTCATAGTTCTAATAGTGCATTTTTTAACATGTAAGCTAAAATTTCCGTAAATATTATCGGAAGTGAACCGCGATTAACGTAGAGTCTGAGATTTCAGAAACAATCAATATAACAAATAACAATTTTTAAAACTAAGGCTACCGGTTATAATTTTCGACACTATTGTTTTGTTTCATTTCGAAATCTTGTTCAACATCGGTTGATGTGCATTTTTTTTTATTTAAATAAAATTCTTCTGTTATTTTTAGATGTGATGTTTATTTTTCTTAAAAGTGATTGAGGTTATAAAATAATTTTAACTTCAAATTGGTATCTAAAATAAAAGTGTTAGCAATTATAAAATTTTATGAAACAATAAATTACAAGATTGATCCGGAAAATTAGTGAATATTTAAATTAATAGTTAAATAAATATTCAAGTAAAATAAAAGTGCAATTATAAAAGTAAAAATGAGAATCTTGCCCAAGTGCAACGTATTTATCACAAAGAAGATTTATCACAAGAAGGAAGTAACATCGTTAGATGGAATGAAGTTTACATCCAATGTTAACATGGAACAAGTTTAAGGTGACCATTTAATGGAAAATTTAACAACACTTTGACAAGTTGCACATATTTTAGTTTAGCAAGGATGCAGCGCATGCGTACATTTTGAATTATTAAATTTTAGACATGAACATTTCCTTGCGTGAAAATAATTTTTATGATTTCACGTTAATACTTCAATTTATAATTAACAGGTTAAATGTATTATTTTTATTTGCCAAAAAAATTCAATTGAACTCTATCCCCAAGTATATACTTATTAAATTAAATAAATAATTATACATAGCAAAATATATATATATATATATATATATATATATATATATATATATATATATATATATATATATATATATATATTACTCTCTCTGTCTCACCTTTAAATCGACTTCGGTGTTCCCCACGCATCCACGTGCTCTCTAATTGCACGGTTTGCTAGTCGTGGTGCTCTCTCTCTTCCCTCCCTCTTTTTTAGGTATACGTGTTGTAGTACTAGGGTTGTTCTACCAAAATTGACACACCCGCGTTTGAGCGCGTCACAATTTCTTTAGCATTTTATTGATAATTGGTGTATAAAATGAATTGTTCTAGTTCACAGAAGGTGAATGTATACTTTTTCAAAAAAAGGTTGTAACATCTAGTGTTACGTGACTCTTTGTCTAAGTTCTATTTCTGAATTATTCTAATATATATGTCCAAACGCTTGCGAATATACAACTATCACTCACAATTTCCGTTAAGATCGGAACCACCTTCTGGCAAACTAAGATTGGATCCAGCTTGAAGTTAAGCTGAGACACATTTATCCTAGATATGAACTATCTCAGACGCATTTGGCACACATACAGACACACAACTAACGCAGCTTAGTTGAGAAACAAACGTCCACGTATGGATTAGGATTTGCCTTTTGCGATAGTTCCTACTACAAAATACGAATAGTCATTGACAGAAAACAATTCTAAAATCAGGTGTTCAAAAAAAAGGTAAGTATTCATTCTGGCACAATAAAGCATAATATAATTTTTTTTCTGCAATTTGTTTCATTCGTTTAATATAAATACTTGTGTTAAAGCAGAAAGTGAATATAGGCACAACCTTAGAAGAATTTAATAATAAATGTTAATATTAACAAAACGTAATTTTTTAACTAAAGTATTTGTCATTAAAGTCATTCTTTGGATTAAATATATAAGCGCAGGGAACAGATTAGTAACAATATTAAGCTGCATAACGAAATAGCTTACTCGGCAATGTGCCAGCAAAGCATACACGTTTAATTTCCTTTACATCTCTTCTATCTTAATGATTTATTTCTTATCGAAAAAATTACTGAGAAGAAATGTAATTTAATAAAACTGTCCAAAACGAGCTTAGAGTAATTAATATTAAATGAGAATGTTTAGCTAGAAAGTGAGCAATTTCAAAGTGCGTCTAAATATATGACTTGCAAAAAGAGTTTGTATTTCTTAAGTTGTTACGCTCAAGATTAAGTTGTCTAAATCCCCTTTCTCCTCTGAAGTGAAAATGCTGGCGATAATCATTATTAACGGACCATTTGAAATAAATAGGGCTAAATTAACCCCGTAAACCCTGTTAATAATCAATTACAGCCAACCAACAAGATAAAAGTCTTTAATGAAACAAAGTCATAAAATACATAATGCTGAATAGAGAGGAGATAATATGGAATGAGAGCAGTCCAGCGTGGTGCTTTTCCTGCGACAGATGTTCCAAGTCGCGCGGCATGATTTAGAACGCCTTCTGATTACAATTTGATCATTGTTCCTCTTCGTTGTGCTTCATATTACATTATATACGCAAGAGTTAAGAAAAGTAGGGAAGACATTAATGGTGAAGTTAACTTCAGTAAAATATTAAATTCATAAAATATTATTGCATGAATAAGTCTTACAAGTATGTTTAAACGGTACAGTTGCCTGCATGTAATTTATCAAACACTAAATTCACATTTGGTCAATATTCCAATATATCATTACAATTAACGAAATTTGTGTAAATTAAAAACTTTAACATGGAGATCTTGACATGAACTAATAATGGAGGATGCAATCAGTCCTTTTTTATTATTACATCAATTCAAACTATAAAAAGTAATATAAATCTTGACAAATCTAAGGAAGTGCAAAACACAAATTAATTTTATGACAGTTGCATTTACCAGAGTAGTGAATATCAAAGAACGATAAAAAAAATGATCAACAAGTCTTCAATTCGGAATAATAATTATATAATTATAATTGACCCTTCTTCCTTTAACATATTTCCATTTTATTTGCTGTTAATTTAGCTTCTGACACATGCATTATAGGTACGTCCATTATATTTAGCCCATGACGTTTTCTTAATGAAATTGCTGCAACAGTGAAAACGTTGGAAAACACTCCTGTTAAGAATTTGGATCAGCCAACTCCACCGTCCATTATTTGAGCCGATTCAATTAAATCCTGTTTCACATTTGAATTCAATCTCTTTTCCAAGTTTTTGAGTTATTGAAACCCTTTCTTAACTCGCAGCTCGACCACCACCACCTTCAAAAATTGCAATGTTCTAGACATTTAAGCGTTAAACTAATTTTGAGTTAACACTAATTAGAGCATCCTATCAAAAATCAATTTCTCTTACTCTATACTCTGATTCATGCACCTGGGTATGCACACACGCACACATATAAGCATGCGTACACACACTCACGCGCGTACGACACACAGACATTTTTGACATTTCTCCAAACAGCTGTTTTGTGCTCAGAGATACAAGAACAGATATCACCAGTCACAGTTTGATTTCGCATTTGTAGCTGATTACAATTAGTTTCCCTTTAATGTGAGAGAAAGATATCTGCATTTTTCACTACAGTTTATTGGCGCGATTAGCGAGCATGGAAATATTTACTTGTTCAAAAAAAAAATAAAAATTTCGATAACAGCTG